>CATIWR010209521.1:0-32348 GCA_949677035.1 Omphalea diandra | reverse complement strand
ATGAGTCCTTATGGTCTCCAAGGGGGCAACAGCAGTCCTTGAGACAGCCCCAGCAATCCCTCCACTAACTAACCGTCTTATCATAGGATTTTTAACCTTAATCTTCAACTTAAGCCCACCCTTCTTCTTCTTTAAAGTCCCCTCCTCCTCTTGTACCCCTACAAATGAAAAATACTTCACATACAAATCAGAATACAGAGACTTTATGCTGCTATTATCACTGGAATTTGGGAACCCCATTCCCATATGATTAACACTTGCAAAAAGGCCACCTCCAGGAAGAAATTGCTCATCTTGGGAATTCCATTGAGACCCCAAACCAGTAATGGAGAAAAAGCCATCACCTTTATCATCAAATCCTTGAATTGCTCGCCTGCCCATTAATCAAAACCTTCTGATTGAACCTTTTCTTTTAGGATTTAGTGAATAACCAACTTTGCTTGTCTCATGGCTTAGGAAAGATTAGGATTGCTAGACAGGAAAATTTTGGATTTTGGACAAATGAGTATCCCAAAATCCATTCTTGAGATAGAATATGAAAATAAAATTGAGAAATGGAAGAAAAACGCGGGTTTGCTTTAAGAATCCAAGAAAAGAGACGATGAAACCAATGGGGGGAAAGGAAACAAATGGAGATTGAGAAACTTAGATGGCAAAAGAGAGAAAAGAGGGTAGGTGAATCTCTCCCTCTCTCCTTCTCACCTAGCAGTGTATAATATATATTGGAATAGTTCAGTTGGTAGGCAATGAAGTTAGGTTTTCCGCCTGGGAAAGGAAATATGACGCTGAAGAGCAGAGGAGTGTCTTATGTTGTGACATTCCCCTCTCTTAGATTTTTAAAAAATTTAATTCGTATCTCATCCTTTTTTGTATTTTTATTTAAAAATTTTATTATTTCTTTGACCAAAATGATATGTTTCGAAGTTTTTTCCCCCAATAAATGTTGATAGTAGCTTCATTTGTTTCAGGAATTTCCGAAAAAACCGAAAAATATAGTTTTTTTTTTTTACGTGTTTGGAATGTTCAGAAATTCTAACTAACTTAAAAATTTTTTGTAATCCAATAAAGCATTAAGTTCATAAGGAAAATAATTTATTCTTTTTTAAACTTTTTTTGAAAATTCTGAAATTTGGTAAAATTATTAACTTAAAAATTATATAAATATATATTATAAATTTACTACTTACCACAGATTATTTTTTTATGATCAGTGATTATCCTAGTCATCTGTAACAAATGACAGCCTTCAATAATAAATGATAATCATTAAAAATTATTATTTGTATATGGTTTTTATTTTATAGTAAGTGATAAATATAAAAAGTTTGATACTTAAATCATTGTAGTCTAAATAATGTGTATAAATTGAAAAAATACATGTTTTTTTTTAGTATACTACAAAAAGACAAAATATAAAATTTCATTACTTTTTAGTATTGCAACTAAATAATGAAAGAAAAAGTAATTTTCATGAAAAATATTCTCTTTGTTAATAAATAATTGTTCAAGAAGCAAATAAAATTTTTAAAAATTATTTTATTTACTTCTATGTGGGAATCAATTATTTTATCCTAAGAGCATCCTTTTATTAAAAGAAAAACAATAGCTTTATAAGAAATAAGAAAATATTAATTATTATTATTATTATTATTTATAATCAGTTCCAAAAATAGGATCGTCAAGATAAGTGTCTTTCCAATGTGAAAGATCTTTGGCGTATCGCTCTTCAAATTTAGAATTTTTTTTACAATTGAAATAATAAGGCTCAAATAATTGTTAAATATTAAATAGCTTTTTATTTTATTTATTCAATTCGTATTTTCAATTTAGGAAACTTTTAAACTTGAAGAAAGTCACTCTTTCCATTTGTTTTTGCTGTCTAGATTATTTAAATGTCTAGCGTTATTTATTCATTGTTTTTTTTTTTTTTATTTTATAAACTTTCAAATTTTAACATATTTTTCTACCTTATGTCATACGTTTTTTTTTATAATATAAAAATATTTAAAATTTAGTTTAATTTATTTTTTATAAATTTATCATTTGATTGAATTTTGATGATTAAATGATTGGAAATAAATTTTAATAATTTGTCACTATTTAAAACCAAAAAAAAAAAAAAACTAACTGAAATAAAAAGTTGGACTCACAACAAACTCTCTAATATCTAAATTCTCCCTATTCTCATTTTTTTCTTAAATAGTTGAACGGGGCATCATTTTTTTTTTTTTAAAAAAAAGATTTCTTGTGTGTATCTATTCTTATCGTTAATTTAATTTAGATTATAGAAATCAATAAATTATATTTGAACGAAAGTGATAACGCCAGCTTAATATTATTATTAGTATTATTATCATATAGACTACCACTAAATTTTAATTTCCCACAGTATGATGATGCAATTTGTTCTTTATAAAAATGAATTAACAAATTAATAACTCAATTCAGAGTTGTCCAATTTTGACCAACAGCGTAACTATTGTTTTATGTGTTGGATCCACTAATCAGAAAATTTTACCAAAAAAAGCCTAATTGTCTTTTTCTTTTTCTTTTTTCTTGAGAATTAAAATTATTCTCCATATATTCTATAGGTGGTAAATCAACATTTTATTTTATTTTTTTTATTTCATTTAACAAAAAAATTATTTTATTTTATTTTTTCAATTTTTACTTTACTTTATCTATCTTTTAAGAATTTTTACTTTATATTTATTATTTTTCTCCTTTTATAAAAATTTTTATTTTTTTGTACTTTTATAATTTAATATGAATTATTTAATAATATATTATAATATACTATTGAGCATAGTTTCTTAAATCTATTTTAGTATATTACGTAAATTTTAGTCTACATTATACTATAATATTATATTTAATTAATATTTTTACAATTATTAAAGATACAAAATTTATTAAAAAAGACTTATGTTGAAAATAGAATTAAAATTTCGAACCTAAACTGAGGTATATTATATGAATTTTAGTTCACATTATATTACAGCACCACATTGAATGAAGATTTATGCAATTGATAAATATATAAAATTATATTAAAAAAATCATGTTCAATTTTTTTAAAACTGAATTAATATATCACTGTTACTAGTATTAATAGGCGATTTCATATTTATACTCTATATAGTAAAATTATTATTTTTTAGATATCATATAACTATATATAAATGAATATATTTTCACCATTTTAAAACAAATTACAGAAGCTATTGTTTTATTGTAATTGGAGAAGGGCAGATTTTATGTTAGTTGGGTGGGGTCAACTTTTTCATTAAATCAACAGGTGTACTGTGCCGTGTCTTTTGAACTTGACTAAAGTCAAACCATGTACTTGTAGAACATGTTTCACGTTTTACAATATGTGATTTTGTTTATTGATTTCTCTTGTTTTTAAATTTTGAAAATATTTTTAATTATTCATAAAAATAATTTAATTATATTATTACTGTAATATAATAAGTATTGACAAATTTTATAAATATTAGTTTCTATTAAAGTTTATATTAAAAACATTTATAATCAATTAAGAAAATAGATTTTCTTCTAATTTCTGGTCTAAAATTAGTTATTAGTAATAGCAATATCAAACACACCCATAATAAACTGATTAATTTGTAATTGTTGATTTCAAAAAAATAAATTTGTAATTATAATTTACAATTGTATAACACTAATAAAAATGGATACAATCTTGAAACTCAGATGGGCTCAAATGGGCCTAAGCCCATCACATCTAGTGATGAGAAGACCGGTCCATTACAAAGACAAACTGGATGAGAAGACCGGTCCGATTATTTTAAAGGACATGGGCCCATTTGGGTATTTTGACGTAGCTCTCTTTGTTGACATTGTCTTTACGAAGGACTCTCTTCAGTTCTCTATTGTGTTGATTTTGTCTCTACATTTTAAGTTATATAAATGAAAATACTTGAATACACCGTTAATGCACTAAAACAAATAAGATAATTAAATTTAGATTTAAAAAATATTTAAATATTTTACAATTGTTTTTTAAAATATTATAATAATTTTATTAATAATTGTGAGTGATTAGTCGAGTTACCATTCACTTTACTTAAATATAAAAAAAATAAAGTTTTTGCTTTAGTTCAATAATACTAATAGCGAATCTAGAAAAAATTATCGATAGGAATAACACATAGATAGATATATAAAAACTACTCATTCAATATGTAAGAAGCATTTAAACTAAAACCATTTGCGTAATATTAAATTATAATTCAAGACCAGAACAAATTACAATTATTTTTGTTCATGAAACTTAATAAATTAAAGATTAGATTATAGAAGAAATAGAAATTAGAGAGACAGTTTTAAAGAGGTGGGATAAAAAACAATTCGGTAAGGCAAAGGTAATAATCCAATAAGACAATTACCTCCAATTACCCCAATATGAACCTGCTAGTGAATAATACTGAAATCATTTTCAAGAATATATGATATTGAATTCCATTTTCAATTAAAATCTTGAGTTCTAATCACAAGTAAAATCAAATTAACCAAAAATAATCCTTTCACTATGGCCACTTTTATAATTTTATTAATCGTAAAGATGAAGTTGGCCAAGGTTACTTTGTGATGATACCAATAAAAGTGGAAGCATTGTATTCTTATCTTCAACGAAGCAATTCGGTCTCATCTTCAACGAAGAATATTCAAAAATCCAATCATAACTTTGTAATTAGTCAAGTCAGCAAATGGCTGCCCAAATAGAGAATCATCATAATTGTACAATTTTTTATCCTCGAAAACTCATAAAGCTTAGAGTTTAGGGTTTAGAGCTTAGAGAGGGGGTGTTAGGATACATATGAATTTTCTTCATTTTTTAAAATTTTTTTATCCTTCTAAATTTATTAATTTTGCCTTTTTTAACCCTCGTTATTAAGTGAAACTACATAATTTTAAGATTATTGTATATAAACTTCAGCTACATATAATTTTAGCCACTTAGATTTGTTCAATATTCATTGGCATCCAATATATAAATTTATTCACTTATATTTGCTTATAAACTAATAATAATAATAATGTAGAACAAACAATATATATGTTTTAGACTGTATTAAGGCATATAAATGATGCTAAACAATACACGTTTTAGGGTATGTTATGCTAAATCAAGTTATCAAGTGGCTCTTTAAAATAGTGCTCTCCCATTTGTGATGTGCCCTCAAGGTGGACCATCATATGCACATGAACATGGTTTTGAAAATAGGATTTGATCAGCAATCGATTGACTCCTAAAATCAGAAATCGCTCTCAAAATTGGCCTGATATTAAACCCAAAAAAAAAAAAAAAAAGAAAGAGGGAAAGAACAGATTGAACCGCTACTAATTTAAACCAGGCAAAATGGGATTTTGGAAAACTACATCGTTTAAGATTTGGGAAAGTAGATGACCAAGTTTTCTTCTCTTCTTGCAGCTCCTTTTTTATGGTTCTCTGCAAAGCTCCAAATCTACCACCATCCATCGCCACCCATGACTATCACTTTCTCAATTCTAGAACTTCAGATACAAGGCTTGAACAAGTAGTGGAGAATGAGAGGGTTTTTTGTTACATGCTCTTTGCTAAATTATAAACAGTATTGTTTGGTATGCTTATGGATAGACACAGATTCTAGTTGCCATGTTCATGATGATTTCTGTTTTTTTAGTTGTTTTAATATTTTCTTGCTGAAATTTAATCTATCATGTTCCTATTTTAGAAATTCTTTTGATTGTGAAATTAGCAGCAAAAGAAATAATTGTGATGATCATTTACGATAAATTATCAAGTTTTATCAAAATTAATAGCCCACATTTGATTGTTTTCGGCCTAAAAAAATAAAAATAGATAAGTGACAGCTACATCATTGGATGTTTTAGAATTGCACATCTCAAGTTGAACTTCTAGTTTTATATACTTACTAGCAGGGTAGCCTGTGCATCCAATCATTGTGAGAAGTAATTGTTTGTTTTTTATATTATAATACATAAATTAAACGATATGAAATTATATTTTTTCAGATTATTATTATTATTATTTATTATTTTATATATTATACAATAAATTTGTGTTTATAAATATATAAGATTTTATTGATAACATTAATATATTTTTATGTATAAAAATATATGTATTTAATATTTTTTATTCAATTTAATTGTTTTCAATTTTTTTCATTCGATTTCAGAATTTCATTTAAATATGATTAATTATCAAAATTATCTGAATTATATTAGAAATTTGATCTATTCCATTCAAAGATTTAAAAATAATTTCTTCATTTGTTAATGAATTCTGATTTCCATTATTTATTTTTCTTTAATATTCTTAAGATACATAATTATAGTCAGTTAGTATGTGAAATTTTTTATCGTGTTTTGGTAATATTAATATAATACATTAAGTTTTTTTTCTTTTTCATTAATTATTAATTAAATGCAACAAAGAAAAATCAATATAAATAAGCTCACATCCTTAATACTTGAATAAACATTCTATTTTCAAAATATATCTTTATCTTCAATGCATATCAATTCAACCAAATTTGTGAAATTTAATTCCTTGAAGAATTGAAGATCTTTATGCAGAGTGGTTCATCATAATCTTTATTGGGTTATGTTCTAAAGAGTGAATGAAAAATAAGTGGTCCTAACTTTTCTATATTTTTTTAATAACTGAGTTTTCTTGTTATTCACAGAGGAAAGAGTTAAACACGTCTCAAAATAAAAATTAGAATAGGTTTAATGATTCCTCCTTTATGATTGACTGAAACAAAAATTATAATTACTCATGGTACTCCAAAATAAAAGGAAATTGATCTCATAGTCTATGGTGAAACTTATAACTAAGATGAACAAATAATTGAGCACCAAGTCAATAACTTAGGTCTTACATCCTCTCAACATTGGGCCATATTTTGCAATTGGAACTATTATTCCATGCCCATCAACAACTCTTCCTCAAAAATAGAAAATACAAAGGAAGTTAAAATGTGTATATGCATATATATAGTCATGTAAAACTAGGGAAAGAGAGAATGTGAACTGATTATATCATATAAGCTTTCTATTGTTTCTTTTGCCTCATCTACATATTTGTAGCATACCAAAGCAAATCCAAATGAGTTACCAATCCTAATTAATAATAGAATTGTAAAAACAATTATTACCACCACCGAAAAGTCAATGATAATAAAATTAATAACAGTTCAAAAGAAAATATAAAATGTAACCAATTTTTTGCTTTAGAAGTTGCATAAAATTAACTAAACTATGTCGCATTATCATCATTAAGAAAACCTTTTACCAGTAGCAATAAGCACAAAGATAATTACTTATATCTTTGAAATATAAGATGTTTGACATTCTTCACCTACTTTTAAATTTATAATCAAGATGACCAGCCCACACCACCATAACCACATGCCAACAATCAAACCACAAAAATATAGTATGTTCAAATCCCCACGAAGCCATTCAACTATATTTCAAATACATAATTTAGAACTTAAAATTTGATTCACATTACATGTGGCAAACACATCACACAAAGTTTTTTAACTTGTATAATTACATGTGCTTGTACATTATCTTCATTCATCAGAATAATTACCTAATATCATTTTTTTAACCAACAAAATAGAACAAAAAATAAATCAGACATATAAAGAAAAGAGGGAGAACAACGCCTCAAAAAATTTATTTCCCTTCATTTTAGAATATAACATTGGATTATAATGAACAAACCCAATAATCCAAAGATAAAACCATTAAAAATACACACAAATTCATAGCATTGCTATAACTGTAAAATTCCCTACAAAATGTAGGAAAGAAACAATTGAAAATTAAAAACATTTGCAACAACACCAATAATAAAATCGAAAACAATAAATCTTGAAACAATAGATTACTTTAAGTTCTTCCACCAAATTGAGCTCACAACAATTAAAAAAACAAACATACAAAACAAAGGAACAAAGAAAAAGAGATAGCATCATCAAGTGAAAATTCAATATCAAAGAAGTTATCAGTACCCAGAGTCATGGTAAAGTGGAAGGATCTAGCTAGAGTGAGAAATTTGATTCCCCGAAAGTTTTTCTTTCATCATAGGAATTGGTAAAAGTCTGAAATCAAGTGTGGTAGAAATTGATACTGCCATCTTTTCTTGTTGATACTGATGGGAAGGGGATCAAGCTACTTTTGATGGAATTGAAGATGGAGCTTAAAATGGAGCTGAAAAAGCATGCAAGTTGGTTGACTTGATAGCCCATGATACTTGATGACCAAAGTCATTCTCTTATCTGTAATACCCAAGATAAAATCTCATCCATATAAAAAATAATGTATTTCAAGCAATTTAGGAAATAGAGAGAGAGATAAAGACAAAAAAAAAAAAAAGGAGGAAGAGGAGCAGAAATGATAATGGTAATACAAAACTTAAAGTTAATGGAGGAAAAATGAAAGAGAATAAGAAAGATCTTAGTCGAAAAGGAAAATGATTGATGGATGAGGAAATTGCTAAAAGAATGGTATAAACGACATGATATTCTATAGTAATGAAGCTGGGTTCATAGCAGAGGGAAAAGTAAGAAGGAGCAATTCTAGGTTTTTTGGTTTTCTCTAGGTAAAATCTGCAAAAGCAAAAGAAGAAGTCGAACCAAGCGTGCCACTGCTAGGTTGCCAAAAAGATGCTCCAGCCCATCAAATACAACGTCATTTCCTTCACGCATTTGGGAGAAGCAAAAGGCCAATGTGGTCATTTCACTTTACATCATGAGCACCTATACCCTTCCAATTACACACAAAAACTCGAAATTGCCCCTCAAAGTGCAAGAAACCATAAAATCACTAGAAAATTGAATTGAAATGCGCTAGTAAATACGAAAAGTCTGCCTAATCCTTGTCCATGCGAAGTCGTTTTCAATATGCCAATGGAGGAGAACACAGGGCAACATCATCCATTCACATAACTCCATTTACATTAACAACCCTATCCATTGGACGCCAAATGACCACATTGCCCCTAAATGTTTCAAAACCACAAAATCACCTCGAAGAAATTGAGTTGCTACCGATTTATTGTTTTATATATACATAGATTTTTAGAAAAAAAAAGCATTGACCATGAATCTTTATTTCTTGGGACAAGAAAATTCTTAATTAATTTTGTTTGATATTTCGATTTTTATGAATATGAATTACGTGTTATGAATTAGGATGGTTGATTTTGAAAATTAATATTTGACAATGAGCGATAATTTTGTCATTTTTTAAAAACTAATATATAGCTAGATCATAAAAGAAAATAATAAAAAATTTATCACTTCAAAAAAAAAACTTGTTTTTTTTCGAACCTTAGGAAAGATTGACACCTAAACTCTGCACCAATACTCTTCTATCCTCTACTAACAATTCGTTTTCACTCGTTTGTAAACTAGATTCGTTGATTTTGCGACACTAACTCTTTGTGCATCTTTATTATATTTCACTTTTTTTTGTTCAACACTCATATTTCGATAACAATAAATCAAGAATGTTATCAAAGATTTTACCACTTCAAAAAATAAATAAAATTTTCTTTCTTCTTTTTTATATACGTTCAAGAAATATTAACCACTACACTTGTATGTTGGTACTTTTCTTCCTTTTATAAAACATTCTGTTTTTTTTTTTTAATCCATTTATAAACTACAACCATTGATATCTTAATGCTCACTCTTTATTTAGTTTATTTGTGTTTCATTTTTTTCTCTTCAACAATCATATTTCGATAATAATATAACAAGAATATTAATATTAATTATTATAATTTAAGTCAAATTTCTAATGAGACTTAGAAAATGCATCTATTTATTTGGGAGTGAAATATTTCTTAATTGATTGTTGAATTATTTTTTATACGGTGTAGTATTTTTTTCAATCAGGGAATTATTTCATATATAGGGTAGCACATATGTTTTAAAATTATATTTAACTATTAATCTTTATTAGAATATAATTAGAGAGATTTATTTTATAAATAGTAATATTGTAAGAGAAAGTTCTTGACTTTTACCTAAGACATTGAGAGTTTTTACCTATTGATGAGAAGATTTGGTAGTCATTAGTCCATGATAGTTGAAATAGTAAATAATTTAGTTATATATAAAAGAGAATGAATGCATTATATTACAGTAATGTAATAAAAATATTAGATTAATGGGTTTGAAAGAGTACTTTTAAGATTATGAATATAATAATTTCAAAAAAAAGATTATGAATATAATTATTGTGATAATGATAATATAATAAATGACACTTATAAATGTAATTCTGTTAATATTATTATTACTTAATTTATTTATTTATTATTAGTTGCACGCTTCCTCAACCACGACAAATATGAAATGATATTTTTTTTTTTTGAGAAAACGACAAATATAAAATGATAGTACATAATTCCAAAATTCTTTCAAAACTTTGCAGTTAGCTAAGAAGGCGAAGAGTTTCAAAGATGGAAAGAATTAAAATCTTTGAATTGTCATATGCCTTAATACTCATACTGATCCCATGAAAGTTATATATCCATGATCAATTGTAGTGTTAGTTCTTTTTCATCTTCTTACTTTTGGTCTTTCTACATTTGTTAATTAATTGCCCTCTCCCCAACTATTGGTATTAGCATATAATAAAAATTATTTAATTTTTAGTATCTATGGTTTGCATATTCTTAAGCCGGTTCTCATTTTTTTTTTTAAAAAAAGCAAATTCTCTTAATCATTTGAATTAACACTTAAAATTAAACTGTTTTAATTTCTACAGCATAAAATATTCAATATTTTGTATCCATTTTTTAGGAATTATTCAAATAATTTTTATATCAAATAGTGAAGAATTTAATTTATGTGATACAACCAATTTTTCTTATTATAATGTAGAAATTCTTATATAATATATGAGTTAATTACTTTGACATAATGACATTAAATAATTTCATTTTTTTATTTTCAAAATTTTATCCAAATCTCTTAAAATAAGTAATTTTATTCAAATACTTTTATATTTATTTTATTTTTTGCCATGATAAAAGTTATAACGTAATATATATATATATATATATATATATATTTCACTTACTAGTGTCCTTATCGGGTATTATTGTGGTAACTGGCCACTTTTTAATTGTGACCATTGAATTATTATCTTTTAATCTTGATTGTGAAGTTTTTTTACTAGGCAATTAAGAGGTAATTTAAGTATTTGTTTATATTTATTTTGATTTTTCAGTCATTTGAGATTTTGATCAAAGTGAGTATTTAAAACCTCAGAATTAAGATTGTGCTTTAACAACCTACCTTGAGACTAAGTGGAACTGATAAGTTTAACAAAACCATAAACCATTTTCCAGGGCCCCGGTGAGGTAAGGGGTCATGGATTGTCCACCAAATGGCCGTCATTCGAGCAAATTTTTTAGGGTTCCATTTTTGTTGAGAGGTCATTCACAAATGATCTCACCACTAGGCGCAACTTGAGGCAGAATTGTTGTAGGCATTTTCTTGTTGCAGGCACAGATTGATCCTTAAGCAATTGAAACTAACAAAGAATTAAATGTTCTCAAGTTGTATACTGCTTGTACACTCTCATCACATTAAAACCTTTCTGAAGGCTTACTTTTTTTGGTCGAATATATAAATTATAAAACAAGAAACAGAGTACAGAATATCAGTAAGTTCACAAGGCGGATTGGATTTCCAAGCGAAAGAGAGACTTCCCTTGGTAAGATTTTTTGCAGGCCAAACAACAGGCGTGTTAAACCTAATTGATCCATTCTGAAAATTAGAAAGTCTATCTCTTGTTTGAAAAATATCCCAAGGAACCTCCTCTTCCCTAGATAGCGAACACTTCACAACCCGTCTATTACTGGAATACATAACAAAATTACACAAATTAATCTGAGAAGCCAGAGTGAAGACCAGCAAGACAGCTTAAGCATGTGCTTAGTTTCTTGAAAGTACAGCTTTAAAACAAGTTAGCCTATCAATAATTCTCCTATGTTTGTCAATGATTAACACAGCAATTGCAGCCCTTTTCTCGCCCGGATCCACATCTGCATGGACAAAAGCTGTGCGATTCACATCTATAACAGTAGACATTTGCATATAAGTGGATATAGCAGTATGAACAGCAGAAATAAATTCGTTGGCCATAAACTCTCCTTTTGCACTTTTACCCTCATTCCTGCTAAAGATATTGGCTAAGGCACAGTAACGGGAATTTAATTTAGGGGGTGTCTAAATTTTATTACAATTATAATTATCCCCTCGATGAATTCTATAATAATGACCGATTTAGTAATGCTATTAAATAACATTATCTAATTTAACGGTGAATAATAACTTTTGTCTAATCTAATAATAAATAATAATTTTTATCGAATTCAATGGTAAATTATTAATTACAATATTATAATGTTATCGTGTAAACGATTCTATAATATTTATTTTAAATTTTTATGATAAAAATAAAAAGAAAAGACAAAAAAAGTTGTGTCTATTAATTAAAAAATTAAAATTTTAAATAGAAATGGTAGTACTAATACTAGTATTTAGTAGTTGTTGTAGACAAATTTTCTTACGCAATATGAAGGTAAAAATAGAGAATAAAAAGAAAAAAAATTAATTATTAATTTAACTTGAAATAACAATTAACTTTTATTATTTTGATTATTTATTTTATTTTGAGATATTGAATAAAATTTATCATTTTTATTTTTTGTTTTAGTAATTCTTAATGAGATTTAAATTTCTTATCAAAGAGTTTTAATATTCTTTTTAAACAATGTCTATCTATAATTTCATCCATCAATCTAAATGCATATTAAAAATTATTCATATCAATGAAATACTCAAACTAATCAACAATGAACAAACAATTATATACATTTAAAAGTTACACAAGTTGAAAGCTTTTAACTAATAATAATGTATTAGAATATAGATTAATATAACTCAATAAATTTATCTATCTAAAATAATAAACAAATGTAATTATATAAACAAACTTAATCTATTTATCAGTATTGTGAAAAGTGTAATATTTAAAATTTAAGAAATAAAGAGATAAACATAAATAAATAAATTTCAATATCTTGAATAAATTTATATTAATGATATGCTTAATACCCATATGAGAATATTATTTGTATTTTAAATTTTTTATTGGACTTCTCAAACAAGATTTACTTAAAAATAAGTTCTTTTAAAGAAAAAATAAAGTATATCATAATTGAATGGGACTTATTGATAATGATTAATAAGATACAGGAGTAGAATGGACTAAAAAATTTAAAATAATAGTATCAAACCCTCGTAAACTTGTATAACAATCGTTTAGCTGCATCGAAGCACAGAATAAAAACTTTGATCCAAAGTTCCATATTCTAATATCTTGTTTTCACATTTGCCAGTTCCTCATTTGGGTTTTGATCTAGGCTTCGAAAGGCTGGTGCAGTTGGCAACTGGAATAGAAAATATAAGAGATGCTAGGACTCCCAATTCTGCCGAATTTTGATTGCAAAACAATTAAACAGTGGCCTAGCGGCTTGTAAAGATCACACCTGAATTGTATTTGCAACCTGCTTCCCCCCAAAAAAAAAAAAAAAGTAGATTGCTAAAACATAAAGATTGGTTAATTATTTTGTTAATATTATTAAGTTCACTTCGTTTCAAGATAGATTGTTAAAGCACAATCTTGATTTTGTGGTTGTAAATGCTCACGTTGGATCAAAATCTCAAATGACAGAAAAATCGCATAAATATTAAAATATCTATATTACCTCTTAATTACTTAGATTAAAAAATTCAATAATCAAATCAAAATAATAATCTAAAGATTACAATTAAAAAGTAATAGGGTGACGCAATAACACCTTAGAATGACTCTACTTTTGCTAATCTGACTGTCAAAAATTTGCATGACTTATAAACATCTGAAATTCTAAAAAATTCTAAATACTATTAGTTTTATTTTTTGCTAATAATTTTTAATTTTAATCATAAATTTAATAATTAATCTAACATAAAAGTTTTGACAAAATTCATCTAATTGTGAGTCATATGATTAAAAAAAATAAATAACTTTTGTAATATACAGGACAAGTACATTATCAAAACAAATATGTTTATTGTCTTTAAATTTTACTAGGAACAAAATTAAAATAAATAAATAACATTTTAGATAAATTAAAAGATAAACAATAAAAAAAGGGAAAATTTTGAATATTAATATTATTAGGCATAATTACTTTGAGTCCTCGGGTTAAAATTGGATATAATTAATTAAGTTATTAAGTTATCCTTTTATTTGTTGTTATAGTAAAATATTGTTCAATTTTGATTTTGTTAAATCATGAAATTCTATTGTTCAATTTCTCTTCACTATATTCAATTTATCTTAAAAATCTAAGATAAAATTAGCTGTTATAATGAATTAATCTTAATATTTTGTTTAGATCTATTTAAGGTCAAATGGAACATGAAATAAGTATGTGAATCTCATGCATATAAAATAAATAAAAATTTGTATCGTAAGTTAACATATTAACTCAGACATCTTATATCTGCAAACAAGCAAAGATTCTTGAATCCCCAATCACTTCTCTATGCAATCACCATGAAACTCAAAGTAGTTATATAGATAATATAACATAGAAGGAGGTGGTGGTCTTAACGTCTCCTCCCTCTCTATGAACAACCATCAAAAAACCTGAATGAGATGTTACAAACTGATGCAGCAAACAAAGGCACTCCTCCTCCTCAAATTTTATAGTCTGATTCTCTGATTATGACTAAACACGCCTTTGAATACAACTTAATCCATGCAAAACAGATCACGACTTTCGGACCAAGACTGCACTCATGAGTTCTTGCTATTAGTATTATTTTTTTAATCAATAGAATCCAATACATTGAAATAACATTATGAGTTACACATTAGTCTTCCCTTTTTAATAACTCTCACATAAAGGTTAATAAAAAGAATTAAACTCGAGATTCCCATTTTTCACATGATGCATTTACTTCATCATTAGGTTGTGTCTTTATGTACGAATTCTTGGTATTTTATTTTATTGATAATGAGAATAATTTTTATTCCACTTGAGCCATACCAAGCTAATGTCTTTAATCAAAGGCATATCAGTCTGTCTTTGATGAGTTTAAGAGGGTTTTCTACAAGAAATATAAGTTTACACATTGCGTTTAACTAGTTAATTAATGGTGACTGAGTTGATTTAAATACAAGTTTTGCACAAGAGACATGATTTATTACTAATTAATGACGATGGGGTGATTAAAGTACACTTTATCGCCTTTTCCGCAAGCTAAACTAAACATTACGTTGCATTTCTGTTGCAGTAGTAGCATCGTAATGAGACTTTTTTTTTTTTTAGTAAATTTATATAAAATTTAATCACATATTCTTTATTTTATATTTAATTGTATAAAATCCTGTATTATTTTCTTCATTTTATGTAATCACATATATAATTTAGAGCAACTAAATATGATCTTACGTGGATATTGTTATTATGTCGTTGTATTTGATTGCTTTAAATTTTATACACGATTATAAAAATAAAATTTGATAATAATTAAATATTAAAAATAAAAGATATATGATAAAATTTTATATAGAATTTTCAAAAAAAAAAGAAAAAGAGGCGTCATCAATTGGTAACACAAGGAGTGACATTAAGCATTTTTTATAAAAGAAATTAATGTAAAACCTCTTTAAATTAGTATAACATGTTGCCAAATTTTTTATTAATTAGTAGAGGTTATCAATTTGCAGAAATCTATATATATAAATTCAAACTATTAATTCTATTATTTATTGTTGTGTGTTATAATAAATTTATATACATTTTCAAGAAAAGATAGTTGTAAAGATAATTTGTATTTTCAACTAAAAATAAATGTAACGGATATAAAGAGATTTTTTCAAGGTCTATTTATTCACGTATTTCTTTAATTTACTTTTCAAATCCTACTTATATTATAACACATAAGGTATTATAAAATATTCAGTTTAAGATTAGAACAAGTAGGAAGAAACAATTTACTTTAGATAAATGGTTTTGTAAGAAACATTGATTTTATTAATTAATATACTTAGTAGTTTTTTTGATATTTTGTATTAATTATTAGATATTAGAAATATTAATTTATGTATGTAAAATGCAGTCAGTCCCATAAATTTTATTAAATTTTAGAGGTTATTAATTATTGAGATATAAATTTAGAAAAGTTTTACTATATTTGTTTAAGGACATTAATATACGATGCAATTATCACGATGGTCATTAGTTTCTTACATATCTTTTATTTTTTTTACATTTGATCATATTAAATTTATAAAATTTGCTTTATTTTTTTATAATTGTGCATAAAATTTAAAATAATTAAACACAACTTTAAATGGATATTATTATAATCAGGATTGTATTTGAAATTTTATACATACTTATAAAAAATAAAGAAATAAATATATAATCTAATATAGAAAATGAAAAATATATAATTAAATTGTATATAAAATTTATTAAAAAAAAGACCGAGTATGATTTTAATTGCGCCATGGGCTAGTGGACTCAAGGGATGACATTTGCTTAGTTAGATTATCCTCTATGGGTGCAACATAGTCATGGAAAGGCTATCAAAGAAATTTGATTGAGTTATTATAACCTTGAAGTGATTTAGAGATGAAAATCGTACTTTTTCTTCTCCAAAATAGAAATAAAAAGATAGACATCAACTGCTCATCAAACACAAAATTAGGATATTTTGTTGTGGATAAACTATAGAATGCTAAAATACATCACATGGAGGATAAGATAACTACTAAAAAAATGCGGCTATGTCCAAATTAGGGACAGTATTAGTTGCAAAAGAAACAGGCGATTTTCCCTTTTCTTCTTTCACTCATTAACCTCAAATAATGTGTTCTAAACTTTTTCTTTATTTACTTAAAGGAAATGATATGTATAGTTTTGGAATCACGTGAATCATAGTCTAGAAAATTGATAAAATGAAAGTAAATAAATGAATTTAATATTATATATTAAAAAATTAAACCTAAAATATTATTTGTTTAGTATCATTATTATTGTAATTCATTGCGATCCTCATAACGATATGATTTAAAATGTAAATTTCTCTTGCAATTGAAAAATATAAAACAATATCAGCTATGTATCATTATAATAGAGGAAAGGTAAAATAAAAAAAAAAGTATCTAGTATTCATCTTCCTACCATTAATTATTAACATAATCTTATTTTAAATGGTTATAAATTTAATTATTTTACATATTCAATGGAAATTTAACTTTTAAAAATTTTAGTATTAAAATAATTCAATTTTAAATTTTTTTCCCATATTAGATTTATTTTGCTCTAAAAACTTTAGCACTTAATTTTTAATTTTATAAAAAATTACTTAAATCTCTGTTATTAGACATCTTAAAGACATATCCAACATCAATCTGGGGTGTGTGTATATATATATATATATATATATAGTGTGTTACAATTCAAAAACAAGGAAAGAGAATCAAACTTAAATTGAAATCTACTGTATCTTGAATTATATACAAGCTATTAATGGTGATGAATACAACCAATAATAGAACCAGTTTTGTGTACGTCATAGCTTAGATCATCAAATGCATATGCAATACAACTTTAGCTGTTGCATAACTAAAATTCAGACTTCTCTCCTCTGGCCTATGGAACATGCACGTGGGATATGATATCTTTAGCTGCACAATTTCTCAGTCAAAACTCAAACCAGTTTTAAACAACATGTAAATGGTCCGAACTCAAGTGTGGTGGGATCATCCTACCTGCCTTTCACTATGAAATGCTTAACGTCCATGAATGTGTAGTAGATCTTTATGCATATTACCCATCCTACTGTGACATGGATATTATGGATTTGAATATCGAATGCCACTAATATTTTAACATCGTCTTATCACTTGGGTTAGTGCATGCTTTAGTGGCCCAAAATTAAAAAGCATCCAACAGAACATGGAAGTGGGAATTTATATATATATATATATAGAGAGAGAGAGAGAGAGAGAGATTCAAATCCCTGTAACAATCGTTTTGTATCCATTAATTTTTGTTCATACTAGAACTGAAGGTTTGATTTAGTGAGATTCATTATGCTTCCTAATATATAATTACTTTCCATTGCTAACATTAATATGAAACAATTGTATTTCTAGATAGTGGGATATTAACGGATGGCAAACACACCGATGGATAGGGAAAATCAAACTAAAGCAGCATATATATGTAAAAGAAGTTTTTGATTGGTAATGAAGTTGATAGAAACCATTCAACTAAAAAAATACAGCTAATTAATCAAATCAATTAGTTGGCGAGGTATAGGAGAATATTGAAGTGGTTAGTCAGAATTTGCTAAGGGTAAGCAGCTCAGTCAGAGATGATACAAATACGCGTGCTTCACGCTTTATCATCACCATCCTATTCTTACTTCGATCCCCATTTTCTAACTTCATCTTTTCCTACATATATGAAATTTAAAGATGAAACAAATTAAAGAATATCCTTTTTGGGATGATTCTAATGACTTTATGTAAAATTTTAAACTGTGTGGTTGTAGAAAATTTGATTCTTTTTTTAAATATATTATGTTGGATTTTGTTTGATTTCTAAATATTATATTTTGGAAAAAAAAAATCATCAAAATCATCTTCTATAGGTTGATTAAAAGAAATTAAGGATCCTAAAGTTTGAAATTTAAATTTACTGAGAGGTTATGAAAAGCAAACTTCATATACTTTCGTTAAAATCAATGTAACTAAATTTACTTTTAGCCTTTGTTAGTTTCGTGAAAAATATTTTATATTTTTCTTTATTTGATGCATTTAAGAAAATTGATCAATTTTAAAAAATGTAAAGTAATCTTCCGAATTTTGTCAAAATTATCTAAATGAAAAATAAATAAATATATATATTTATTACCACTGATCATTTTTGACAATCTGACAATCATCACATATTATCATAGTATAATAATTAGTATAAAGATAAAATATTTATAGTCTAAAATTTATTATAATCTTATAAATTAAAAAATAATATTTTTTAGTGTCATTCAAAATACTTAGAAAATATATTACTTAGAAAATATTTTTCTCAAATAAATTATTTTATGTGAACCAAAGTCTCAATAATTAAATCTAGATTATATTACGTTGTTAAAATAAAATCTCAATTTCAAACAAAAAATCAGTCAATTCCATAGTCTGAAAAGGAAATCACACATTGAAGTGCATGTATAAAGTGGATATGTAGGCTGAGTAATTAATTCCAACTTCTAATTTTGTAGGCAAGGATGGATATCTAAAATGAAGAAAATATGATTTTTTGCCGGGAGTGTGGGGTCCCCTAGATCTTCCATGCTTTGATCCAAAGTGAGTATAAATACAGGACTGCAAATGAGTGATATGCATGCTCAAGAACATAACTTTATATATATATACATAATCAAAATGAGGTCATTCATTACAACCTCATCATTCCTGTTCCTGTTATTGCTATGCTTTCAGATTATAGGAACCTTAGGAGATGTTGGGACGGCCGTGTCTTATGATCCTCCATACTTGCGTATGTACTAACAAATCTTTAATTAATTGGCCTGCATGCGTCTTTGTTATTCATTGTTAGCTCTGGCCTGCGTGTATCTTTGTTTTTCATTGTTTAGCTTTGTTAATGTTTATAAGTTTCTTGCCATGATCTATAACAGTTACAATAGTTGATAAGTTGGTTAAGCATAATGTCATTGTTAGCCTTATTAACGTTTATAAGCTGCTTACCAGGCATCTGTTACAGTTAGAATAGTTGACAAGTTGGTTAAGAATAATTTGTCAAAATGTTCTCTAGATCAGCACCCCATGTCTTACCAAATTTGGTATACCTAATCCCAAATTTGGTGCCTTCCATTTGTTTATTAGCTTTATAAAAGTTGCAACCCCCAACCCTCTCCAAAAGTATTCTGACTTGAAAAGCTAAAAAAAGTATGTTTAATTGCAAAAAATAAAAAGTGTGTTTTTGTGTGTGTGCGTGCGTGTGTGTATAAACAGATCTTACGACAAAATTCATATACTTGTCAAATATATGCTTCTTATCATCATATTTACTTAATAATAATGATGACAAACCAACGATTCAAAATAATTAGCTCAAGTTATCTTCAAAAATTAAAGTTACGAGTTTCAATCCAAGCCAGAACTGAATGCATTAAACATAAAAAATAATAATAACTAAAAAAGCATTGATGACCCAGTGAGAAACGAGGGGGAATATTGGATTCCAAGCCTACAGCTAGCAAGCTTTTACCCTCTTTATTGTCTCATTTCATTTTCTTGGACTCATGATCTATGCTAATGATTAATGAAGCAACCAGATGCAATGGTTACGACCAAGATCAATTCCCCCAGGGCGGATATTTCGTCGCGGCAAGTGATGGGTTATGGGACAATGGAGCTGCTTGTGGACGGAAATACCGGATGAGGTGCATCAGTGGCCCCAGGAGATCATGCAAGGGTGGATCCATAGTTGTGGAGGTGGTAGACTATTGTCGTGATAATCCATGCCCAGCTGCACTGGCGCTCTCCAACAAAGCCTTTGGTGCCATCTCAAGATTCCCAAGTGTCAAAATCAATGTCGAGTACATACAGTAATTATCCTCTAACTTTGCTAATTTTCCAACAGATTATAAAAATGCGAACACAGAAACAAATATCTAACCGTTGATGGATATTGTGTTTGTAGGATTTGATGGGAAGTTCATCATCAACATTGCTTACAGTAGCTCAATGAAAATAGTAGAGGAGACAACATATCATATATAGAAGTCTCTGACCAAAAGATTGCCTTAAATAGCTTAGCGAAATACAAGCATTAGGGTGTTCGCTTTTTCAATATTATCCTGATGAATAAATCTAGATTCCTTCACTTTCGAGAGACCAGAGGTTAACAGTTAACTTTGCAATCTTGCTGATCCTCTCTCTCTCTCTCCCCACATAGTTTTCGTACAAAATTGAGAAAGGTGATTTAAACCATACACACCTCATACACAGTTTCTGAACCAGACAATAATACTAAGGTTAAAAAGAAAATGCAAAGGCTACTATATTTATGTTACTTTAATATTAGACGATGTACTTTTATTGTTTAGTTCTTAGCAAGATAAAGAAAAGGCACAGTTAAACCCAGCAAAAGGATAAACAAATCAATGAATGGGACATAAGAGGTTCAAACATCTCATGGTGATGCTTGGGACTTTAAAGTGGTGGAACGGCTATTTACAAGCCCTTGGTGTTGCCTTCGAAAATAAGGATGAAATGTTCTAACTCCTTCCAGGTATAAAGGTGTCTGCATCTTGATCACGCGTGAAACCTATAGAGACAACTTGTCCGTTAACATGCTACTTGAAATTATTTCTTTTCTACTCTTAACTCACAAAAGCAATATGTTTAGTGAATATTCTTCATAGTGACACAGCCCTAAATAAATAGATATCACTGCTAATTTTCATTCAGAAATCATATAATGCTTAAAATATGGTTGAAACACCACTTACAGCTCTGCGGAAGGTGAACATCTCTTCTTGACCTGACAGCATAGAAACTATACCAGCTGGTGCACCTCCAGTGCCAACATTGCCTTCAGCTAAGACATTCCTGCGAAGTTTCTCGCCTTCTGTCTCTGTTGCAAATTGGAAACTGAACACCAAAAATAAACATGGTCTTGTAATTACGAAAACAATTTACGAGGGGATGACATATGGCACAAATTAGCTGATGGGACTACGTGATAATGCTTGATACACACAAGTGTGCAAAATTGCAACTCCAAAGGAATACATGGTAATATGCCTAACTTGGAAGCTAAACTGAGAAAAAAAAGAGCTAGCAGGTTCAAATGCTCACTTAGAATATCATCTCACATCATAACCTCTTGATGTTGATAACAATCAAAATCAACATAAAACATAAAGAGAGAACTACCTTTCCAAATCAAAAAGTGTACCCTCTTCAGTTCCTTGAAATAGGTCATCAATAGAAGAAGCTGCAGAACAAAAAAAGCAGCAGTGATGATTATATAACTCATCTATGAGGGAAATAAATTTATGTGCCTGAAAAATGAAAACACAAATCTGTTATTGGCTTGTAAAAACGAGTCTTAGCTGAGAATATCCTCAATAAATATTCCAAATCTGACATACAGCAATAATAGGTATTAAGGATCCAGAGGTAATAATTATATGCTCACGTCACTTTGTATGCATATAACATACTTTTGCGCATATGATCCACCAAAGTGGAGGGAATATGACCACATATATTGAAAAGAACAAATGCACTTAAATCCCTTCTCTCTCTCTCACACTTGCTCTCCCTCTTTTCTGTCCCTTCAACTGAATCTTTCTTTCAATGATTAAAAGTTCTGAATCAAATAATTTTATGTCTTAGCTAGGTTTTGTCTTAATGTCAAACAACACCATGTTTGGCATCATATAGTATACAGTACATTTCTTCACATAGCATTCAAAAGAAATAGCGTTACCTCATCTCAGATTCGCACACTCATTGTTGGAATGTCAGAGATGAAGACTGATAATTTTTTGCAACTGCAATATAACCTGCAGCACCTCGATTCATATAATAAAAAATAAAGCAAGTCACCAACCAAAAGCAGGTAAAAAAAAAAGAATAGGCAAAGATGGGAACCCATCATCCACTATCTAAAACAAATGAGGCCTATAATATTTCAAATTTCTTGCAGCATTGACATAAGAAGAGCAACTACACAACTAGATTTCTCTCATCTATGGGACTTGCATAAACACATTTGTCTCCATGCCAATGAGTTCTGCAACTGGAGTCCCAATTTTCCGCACGGATTTTTTTCCCTAGGCCTCCCATTTGTGAACCTTTATGATGCAGTCTTTGCTCATTCTCTCCTATGCATAGAAACTAATGTCAATAATGTCATAGTAAGTTTCTTAGGTTTATTCTGGCATTTTCACTTGTTTCCTTTCCCTAACTCCTGATACTCTATTTCTTTCAGAGTAGGTTAATGACACACTAGATCAGATTTGCTATGGACTAAAAAACTCACGACATTAACAAGCCAGTGAGAAAACATACAATAATTTGTAAACAGAAATCTGTTGATATGGATGACTAGAATCAACAATTGAGCTTATTCTTTATAGAATATGAAAAGGAAAAACAAGTACAATACCGACTCACCACATAGATACTCGAATGTAAACTAAGCTACTCCATCGCAGTTTTTGGGAACATCTAACTTTCTAGCTCCAAAACAAAGCATATCTTCAAATTAGACGTCAATCACAAAACAGATGAATAAAGTAAGCTTGAAAACCACCTGTCAAACAGAACCAGTACAGTAGCTGAGGTGATTTCTCCACCCAATTGGCCTGTGACCTGACACCAGATTTTCTCAATCTCTTTCACAACACTGCTCTCTAATGGCCAGAAAAAATGAACCTGCATGTAGGCAATTATAGTTCAATCCACCTAGATAAAATCTGGAAGTCAGATGAACTAAGAAGGAATCAATAATAACATAAAGAAACCAGGTATGACTGCTCAGCATCTTACCTGGTCTTCAGATCTTTGAGCTATAAAATGGCGATAATCAATCTCACTTCCAATCAGAACTATCTCACAGTGCTCCTCCAACTTTGAAACTAATTTTTGAAAGATCTCTCTCTCCATACCATCCTACAGATACAACAAATGTATATTAAAATGAGAATCTGGTGAGTTTAACTTTCCATGCTTGAAAAGAAAATAAAATTCTGGTGGTGTAAGCACAGAAATACATCAAGGGAGTTCCCACAACAAGATTTTGTTATTTAATCAAGAAATATGCTGTAAGACCACCATTATGCTATAAATATCTTCATAAGTTGATACACTGGATGATAGAAATTAGAGGAACAAAATAGTGGGAAAATTAGTGCTCTGAAGAGATATTGGGAACACATACCACCTACCTGATTTAAATCCTTTGGTGCTCAATTACTGGTGGCCACAAGAACAGTTCCAGTGGTCAACAATCTGCTTAGAATTCCAGATAAGGCCACAATAGCAAATAAATCAACAGTCTGTAATATAAAAAATACAAATTTAAGTCATGAAAAGAGTTGAATTTAATCAGCCATTTTCGTGCATAACAGGTTCTAGCAGATAATGATGACTTTAAATTCTCTAAACATGGATTTGTCGCTAAATTAGAGGGAAAAAATAAGGATAGAAAATTGGAGAAACCAAACCACAGCTTCATCCTACAACATGAAAAAGGAGTTGTCTTGTCAACAAATAGCACATCATGAGCGAGTAGTATATGCCCTAATGCCAGGATAGAATCCATAGAGAGTAAAATCAGATTACTGAAGGCTATTTCAGAACATGTTTCTTCACACCTGTATCTCATCAAAGCAAAGAATGATAGCCCCCTTTTGACCTGCTTGCTGGTCTATAAGAAACTTGTCTGCTACAGCAGCAAGAATGCTTTTCATCTGCACTTCTTGCTTATATCTTTCTTCTGCAGCTAACCATTCCTTGACTTTCATATCAAAAGGAAGATTCACAATACAGCTAGATATTCTTGTTTGCAATGATTGTTCCTCCACTTGTTTCTTCCATATCTTATGCATATGCTCATTTATATTCAGCATAGCCTGCAAAAATTAAGGTAAAATATACCTTTCTTATCCTTAAAACAGCATTGATACACCACTTGAATAAATAAATGTGATTAGGCTCATATTAACCAAGATACAGCCAGCATATCAGGGTCGATAACAGGCATAGTATTCTCCCTCTCTCTCTCCCCCGTTTAAAACCCTCTATGTGTATGTCAGTGCATCTGCATGTGGGCATGCATTGAGCTGCCAAGCCCAATAAAGATGCCATCTGATAAATTTTCAAAACATGTTGAATGCTATACGACTGACCTCATGAAGGTGAATTCTTCTTCGATGTTTAACAATTTCTCCAGTGGCACAATAAAACATATCCATCAGCATGGTCTTCCTGCAGTATCAGCAGTTATCTCATTAGAGTGTTGAATTGATATGAAAAAAAATACACAGAACCAAACTTTCAATTTTGACTTCGAAATTGCAAATAAGACTAGAAACATACCACTTCCTACATTGCCATATATGTAAAGTCCTTTTGGGGCTGGAGGAGCAGTCGGCCGAGGGCCAACAAGAGAATCTAACTTCCTTTCTCTGTTTAGGCATGATACCCCCTCCAGGTTCCACAGTTTCAGGTTTTTTCCTGAGTCAAAAAGAATAGTTCCAAAAAAAAAACTATAATGGGAATATAGTTGTCTTCACATGAACATACAGGAGGCAAACTCAAACAATGAATAACACTGAAGAAGTCACAAACTAGCATGCCATCTACAAAATCTAAATTCGAGCGTAACAATTATTAAGCATCAAGACCACATAGGCACCAGATTTTGTTCCTAATTGTGTCTGTGGCATTTATTGTTAATTCACGAATGTTGATGATTGAAAATTGTACTAGTCGTGGAATATACAAATGTCCAAATTGCGCATCTAATCTAAACATGTGAAAAGAAAAGAATTCAGAGACAACGTACAATACCTAAACTTCAATCTTTCAGCAAAGGTATTCCGATGCTTGTCTACAGAAGTCCAAACGGCCCCCTCCTGCTTCTGCTCAGCTTCTTCCATCAAAAGCTTGAGCCGCTCATTCTCCCTCTTATTCTCCCAATTAGCTAGATTTACCTGCAAAAAAAAAAATGTGGAGAAAATACAAATTCACATAAAAGAATTATTATATATATGAAACAGCAGTAGAAGCCCCAAATCAGTACATGATAGTCCTCCATATCTGTCTCATACCGTTGTAATCTTTCAAGTAAAATTTGTATTTGAATGGCAACCCTTTCCTGGCAAGGATCATACTGCAGCTTCCCTTCATCAACCAATTTCTTGTACCGTGACAGTAGTGGCCCCGAACCAACAAAATCTTCCATCTCATAAAAATTTAAGATCAGTCGATTTACGCAAATTTAACAACTTAAACAGAGTATATTGGGAATCCAAGGGAACCATATTAATCCAAGAACATAAAGATAGTGAACGAGCGAGAAAGGAGACCTGGAGGCTGTGTATGATCAGAGTAAAAGCGAAGGACGACATTGATTTGAAACTTATTAGAGCTTTTTCTTCGTTGAGCAAGCCCTAACTTTGTTACAACCAAAGAAATTGAAGATAATCTCATTCCAGCTTTTCTCTTCCTTTTTCTTTTTCGTTTTTTCTCTTCTTAAGATTGCTGCAATTAACAGCCGCAATGTCTCTGACTGTTAACAGGGAAGGTGACGTGGCTCGACGATAGATCAACCACGTTAAGGAGTCCGGAGGGTTTCGGTAGGGTGGCGGGCTGTTCGGCAAATAGATTACATGGACGACATATCAGGCGTTGGGTTGAGGCAAGTTCTTCATGCATCCTGTTCTGGCCTGGTGGGACGCGTCAGTGGTATCCTTCGCGGGGTAACTTTTCTGGCCACACAAATTATGAAACGTCGCTCCTTTAGGCCACATCAGCTACTCCTGTGCCAGGTGTCTTACATCTGGTTCTTTCGAACCCTGTCAGCAAATTATATGTCCACATGGTCAAAATTGCGATGTCAGTACATCTAGTCATCAACCACGTGCCACCTTCCATTCATCAACTAGTTAACAAATTCCCCAAAAAAAAAAAAAAACTAACTAATAAAATAATAATTTTATGTTTTATTAATTAGTTTTAAAAAGATACATTTTTATTAATTATATAAATTGAACCTAATATTTTAAAAATTTTAAAATTACGTGCAAATTTATAATTATAGACAAAATATTTAAATTTTAGTTTTAATTATAATTAAATTTAAATTAATGAAAAATATATTTTATATAATATCTAACTAAAAAAATTAATCTTTTATGACTAGGAATCCATTCACATTATTTTCCTTATTGGTTTTAAAACTACTACTGTTTTCTTTGTTGTTTATAATTTTTCTTTGAATTACCACTAGAGATGATCATATCTTCTTCTAGATTAATCATTTGAAATTGTTTAAAATTGAGAAAAAAAATCAAAAATTTGAAAACTAAAAAAATTGATATTAAACTGGAGTGAAAAAAGTATTCATTTTGAATTGAGTTGATTTTCAAGTCAGTCTAATTTAAATATTCAAGACTTATAGATTGCTTCGGTTCAATTTGAATATTTCAAATATTTTTTTAATTAAATTTTAAAAATTTTATCTATATTATGAATAACAATTTGGATCAAAATAGATTAATTCAGTTATTTGAATTGGATAAAGATTCATAATAGATATCATCCTAAATTATTATTTCGACACAAATGGATTTGGTTATTTTCAAAATTTTGTATTCTTTTTAATTTCAAATATTTTTAGTATAATTAATTAATTTGATTTAGCATATCCAAAACCATATTCAACCGTAATCACTGCATAGACAAGCAACAAACCTCTCAAATGGTCCAACTTAAAAAAGATATATATACGTTTTCTCCATTTTAAATTTTCAGTTTACTTTCTTGTTACACACGTATTAAGAAAATATAGTTAATATGATTAAAAATAGTTGATTTTATATATATTTTTTCAAATATACCCTCATATTCAACCCTAATCACTACATAGACAATCAACAAACCTCTCAAATAGTCCAACTTAAAAAAAATATATTTCCACCATTTCGAATTTTGAGTTCATTTTCTTTTTACACACGTATTAAGAAAATATAGTTAATATAGTTAAAATAGTTGATTTTACATATTTTTTTAAATACATCCTCATATTCACTTTAAAATAATAGTAATAAATATTTTTATAATTATTAATTCTTTAATGTAGAATTAAAGACAATTAATATTATAAAGTTGACTAATATAAACCAATAAATAAATTTAGCAAACCAAGATTTTAAATTTTTTATTAAGAAAAATCATTATGAAAATATGCGCCAAACAATTATAACCTATTAAAGTTTACCACCAAAAATTAATTTTGTTTAATTTTCCAACAAACACATTAAATATTTGATGTTATAAATTTTTTAATAACAATGTATCAACAAGGATATAATGGGTAACTAATAAATTAATTATAGTCTAAAAAAATAAACTATATTTTAGAACGAGTAAAAAAGAAAATTTAGATTAAAAATTTGAGAATGATTGAGTATATATCTTATGCTTTTCTAATTTGCCCCGATGAACATATGCAAAAATCCACATATTCCACAATTGGTTAAGAAATTTAAACAAATACTTTATGGACATTATTTATTGACTTAACTGTCCAATTGAACCTACAAAATACTATCTCTCCTCAAAATATTTGACAAAGTTTTATCTATATATATTAAGAAAATTAATTAATTATAATTATTTTATGTATTTTTGCCACTTTATTACTAAAATACCTCTATTAATATTTTTTTATTTTATCAAATATGAAATAATTTACAAAATAATATTTTTAATATTGCTGATAAAATAGTAAAATATATTCAAGTAAAATACATTGAAACTTCAACATAGTTAATAAATATAGCAATTTAAAATAAAAAATTTAGTAATAGTATTTTATTGTAAATAAAAATATTTATATAATTAATAAAGATATTATAGATATGTTTTTAATTAACCATCATCATCATCTAAAAAGAAAAGTGAATGAAATTTTAAGATAAATTAAAAACATAATTTTATCAAATATTTTGAGATGAATAGAGTAGTTGCTTGTCTTCCTTCCCTTGCAATACTCCATGTTCTATGCTGCTATTGCATATTTATTCACTAATTTATTTGAAAAGTAAAACTCAATAAAATCTCTGAAAAATTTATAGTTTCAAGCTTAAGGTTTTCTTCCCTGCAAATTAATGGTGAGAATATCTTAGGATTTAACGAGCAGACTGAACTTCTCGATACATTTGTCGACAATGGAAATGCGATCGTTAAAGGAAAACGAAATGATAGGACAAAGATGAGTTGCATTGACTTTATTTCTTGCTAGTTGCTTGGACCGCCATCGTGGTGCAATCCAGCCAAACCGCTGGGCTTTTCGCAAATTTTAACAGCAACAATAGCTCCGATTGGCTTAGCTTAACGCACTGGATGATAAGGAAATCATTGATCATGGCCACTCCAATCAAATCTCTCTCTGTCTCTCTCTCTCTCTCTATATATATATATAAGAAAATTAAAGGAAAAACTACTTAGAAAAATAAGAAAATCCATATGGATTGACAAGTCAGTAAATAAAAATATTTTTTATTTTCAAATCAAATGCCTTATAAAATGTGACAAACTCTCATTTCACTCGGTTTGAAATTTAGTTATAATTTAAAATATAATTATAAAATTTAAATATTTGACTTTAATTATAAATTTACATAATTTATATTTATAAAATTAAACTTATAAATTTATTGAGTAATGTTGATAATAATCACTTGTTGATATTCTTTTTTAATATTCATTATCTAATTTGATTATATATCATTTTAAAATTATTTATTATATGAGTTAAAATATCATATTTAAATATATACTTTTATTTATAATAATAAATTATTTAATATAAATAGATAATTTTAAAATATTTAAATTAAAAATAATATTACCAATTAAATAAAAATATTAATAAATTCTAAAAATTATTAGTTGATTTTATAATGATTTAAAATCCTATAGTCATGCAACTTGTAGTGATATTGCGCAAAAACTTAAACTAGGTGTGCGACATATGTAATTTATTACTTATTTGTAATAATTTTTATTATAAATAAAAATATTTAAAGTGGAAAATAATTATACATATTCATAAAATTATTATCTAAATATTAATTAAAATATTATAATATAATAATGCATATATAATATTGACGTAAATTATTATTGCTAATATTTTTTAAATTTATTTTTTTATTATAAGTGCATTTAAAGGCTTTTTATTAATTAAGCCCTAGCCTTTCACTTCTTTTTTCTTGCTCATTTATATTCTAGCCCTTTAGCCAACCTATTTCTAAAGGCTAACTTTGACTGTTTTTAGTAGGAAATTAGTTTTTTTTTAATTTTTTAATTTTAGCATGTATTTTATTAAATAAAAACTATATCTACTCATTTGTTGAAGCTATTTCAGTTTTCATTTTTTTTTATGAAAGTTTGTTTTCATTTTTTATGATAAATTTCAATATATCAATATATCAATGATATTCTTATTATAAAACTTATTTAAAATCATGGGAGTCCATTTGCAAATATCATAATTAAACATATTTTTTTATCAAATTATAATTTCAAAATTTTAATTAAAAAATATTATAAATATTTTTTATTTATTTTTGATATTTTAATAATTTTGATATATTATTTACATTATAAAATTCGTCAAGATATATATATATATATATATATATATATATATATATATATATATATATATATATCCGCAACCATTGCGTCGTACAATTATTTAATTTTATAAATAAAATTCGTACTTTTTAGAAATTTATCAATTAATCAGTGAACAACGTGCCCTAATGAGTGTACTCAAACATTTCTCATCTCCTTGTAATTGCGCGTCGACTTCGATATCTCCTTCGCAAACTCCTATAAATCTGGAAAAACATAATGCATGGCCTATCGTCCTGCTCAATGCTCCTCCTCCGTACACTATCATTCGCATGCAACGAAAGAGCCGTAGAGCAGACATGTCTATCTCTCCTTCAACACTGCAACTCCCTCTCTAAACTCACTCGGCTCCACGCCCATATTCTCAAATCCGGCCTCCAAAACAACCCTCTCGTCCTCACCAAGTTCGTCGCCGCATCCTCCGATGTCCACGCCGTCGACTATGCTTACTCTTTCCTATTCTCTCCGGAATCTGACACCCGTCTCTACGATACTTTCCTCTTCAATACCTTCCTCAGAGCTTATGCCCAAACAAATGATTTCAAGGGAAAAGCTTTATTTGTGTATAAGCTGATGCTTAAGTACAATGTTTGGCCTAATAAATTTACTTACCCATTGGTCCTCAAGGCTTGTGCGGGTATCGGGGACTTGAATTTGGGCAAAACGGTTCATGGGTTGGTATTGAAGTTCGGGTTTGATAATAACGTGCACGTGCAGAATACGATGGTTCGCATGTATTGCTGTGAAAGAGAAGGGCTTGATTTTGCACGCAAGGTGTTTGATGAAACAAGGAAAGGAGAGACTGTTTCGTGGAGGGCGATGATTGGTATGCTCGTTTGGGGTGGTCTGGTGATGCGATTGGTTATTCTAGAGAAATGCAGATTGCGGGTGCTTGTCCTGATGAAATTACAATGGTCTCTGTTCTGTCTGCGTTTGCGGATTTAGGGGTATTTTTCAAATTAATGTAAAAAAAAAAATAATTAGGAAAATAGTATAAATTAAAAAATATTTATAAAAATAAGATAATTCAAAAAATAATTTGTAAAGTGGGATGGTCAAAATATTTCGTCTGCCGGTTAAACCGGCGGACGTTACTGTTAACAAACTTTTTTTTTTTTTGAATTTTTTAATGCTACGTCCGTCAGTTATTCTGGCGGACGTAGCAGAGATTCCTGCTGCTCCTGCAGCAGACCGCATGCAGCCTTGCATACTGCAAGACTACATAAATATATTATTATTTTATTAAAATATTATATAATAATTTTATGATTTTATTATAATATAATATAATAAAATTATTATATATTTTAAGATATAATATAATAATAAAATGTATAAAATATTATAAAAAATCTCATTATTTAAATTAATTCATTTGCATATAAAATATAAGATTATTATACATATTACTAATCATAACTTTTTTTTGTCATATTCTAATTTTATTTTGTTGTTTAAATATTAAATTATTATTTTCAAAATGTTATATATATTATTCATTTTTAGTATGCCAAATTATATAATTTTACATGACATCTTTTTTTTCAATTTTTATATCCAAATATGCTATAATATTATATGGATTATTTTTATGTTTATATAAATATTCATTACTATATAATTTGACATGAGAATTAAAAAAAATTATTCACTACTAACCTACTAAATTGATGTTTAACAATATAATAGCACACAAATAATAAATTGATGTCTATTTACAATTAAATTATGTAAATAAT
>CATIWR010209515.1:0-46021 GCA_949677035.1 Omphalea diandra | reverse complement strand
CAAAACAGATGACTGAGATCATCTCGGTTCGGATTTGACCTAGTCCTACTGAAGGAGTCATATCTCCTCACACAAACATAATAAAGTAAAACTGTTTCATATCCATTTATATGAGACATAAGGCTACAACTTTCATGTTTTGTACTTTCCCCAATTCCCCTTCTAGGGTTATGAAATCATGGGTGCAAAATTCTGCTCTAACAGCAAAATCAACATAATCAGCTCTTGTTCTCTTGGATTACAACTTCCATCCAAGAGCTCTACTTCAATTACTTCATAATTCTCACTAACCATGCATGATTAACATGTCATGAGAGGTTAATTCCAGTTGAGAAGAAGATAAATTACTTACCTACTATCCCAGAATTTGAAAACCTTAGGCAGCTCACTCTTGTCCCTCTCTTTTTCTTCTTCTTCTTCTTCCTTTCATTCTTCTTCCTTTGCTCTCTCTTTGTTTCTAGTATAACCCATGTTTTTTTCCCTTAAAATTTGACCCTAATGGTATGTATTCTTATCTTAAATAAGTAAAAAGATTGGGGCTGGTTTCTTATTGGTTGAAAGTTAAAAGATTTGCATTTAGTCCTTTTTCTTCTTCTCCTTCATCACCTTTGCTCTCTCTCTGTAACATCCCTAAATAAGTATAGGTACAGAGTCAGTCCCAATCAATGAGCCATATCCCTTTCCACACAGCAAATTAATCAAAGCTGCTTAACAAGTATTTAGAGGGAATATAACCCTATAAGTTTCATGTTTTGTACTCTGTCAAAATCAGAATATAAAGTCATCAAAATGTAACAAAACAGAAGATTGAGATAATCTCGGTTCGTTTTTGAACCAGTCCTGGTGAAGGAGCCATATCTCTTCACACACATAGAATCAAGTAAAATTGTTTCATATGCATTTATATGAGACATAAGGCTACAACTTTCAGTTTGTTTACTTTTCCCAATTCCTCTTCTAGGGTTATGAAATCGTGGGTGAAAAATTCTACTCTAACAGCAAAATCAACAGAATCAGCTCTTGTTCTCTTGGACTACAACTTCCATCCAAAAGCTCTGCCTCAATTACTCCATAATTTTCACTAACAATGCATGATTAACATGTCATGAGAGGTAAATTTCAGTTGAGAAGAAGATAAATTACTTACCTATTGTTCCAGAATTGGAAAACCTTAAGCAACCCACACTTTTTCCGCTCTTTCTTCTTCTTCTTCTTCCTTTCTTCCTTTCTTTCTTTCTTCCTTAGCTCTCTCTCTATTTCATCTAGTGTATTTCAACCTTATCTCCTCTCTTACCAGCCCATAATGGCAGATAATTATAATTTGTATTCTTACTCTAATAGGACAAAATATTGGTGGCTCGTTCCGATTGGTTGAAAGTTAAACAGTTTTGCTTTTAGCCCCTTTTCTTCATTCCTTCATCACCTTTGTATATTCTCTAATTTCTAGATGCTCTTTATCCTTTTAGATGAGCTCTCAAACACTATTATTTATGATGCTATAATAAGCACACAACATGAAATAATTTGTCATATAACTATGCAAACACTAGATATATGTTCAAGCATCCCAAATGCAACGGTGCACTTGTCATTGTCGTGTTTTTACAATTCACATGTCTAAATGATTATTTATCTTGTGCATATATTCATGTGAGATTTCATATCATTTGATATAGTGCATATGCTCATATGTGATTTCATATCATTTGTGCAATGAATATATTCATGTGATAATGCCATTGAATAGGGATAGAGATGTTACATATTCCTTATGGCAAGTTTATTCCTTTCTTTACCCAATCATTTATTTACTTTTATATTCATTTTTTAGCCATTTTCTCACTTCTTTTTTTTTATTATTTATAAGTGTTTGTTTTTGTTATGGCCTTGAGTTCATCTATTCATGGGATGGAAGAGATTTGTTTGAAATCTTTATTGCAAATAAGGATAACGATAAGGGTGGCTTGGTTATTGACAAAGGGAAGGTGATGTTATGTGACATCCCATTTACTAATAATTCCAAAAGTAGGTGCATTAAATCATTTATAAGACATGGAATTCTAATGTGACACAACATCATTAAAATTCTTTCATGCCATCATTGCCATTAAAAGACCTTCTTCCAATTCTTTTTCATGTTATATATCTTGTTTCACAATATAGTAACTATTTATAACAAAGTATACATGACTAAACAAAACTAAAATACTAATAGATTGCATACTGGCCTAACTTTTATTAGACTGATAAACAGCAACTTCAAAATGCAAACTAGATGGAATTTTTAGTCTACTCTTTCTGAAGGAAAATTTAATGCAAAGGAGTGAGCTTGCATACTTAGTAAGTGAACACATAATGATACTTCAACCTCAAATAACATAACAAATATTTAAATATAAATAACTTATCATCATATCCATGCACGAAAAAAAGAGTTTTTACTCTTTAATGTCACACAGCCTATCAAATGTTATTGCCACACAGGTTGTTATATATTGTTGCCACTATAAATATCAATACCACATAGGCTATTATATTTGATTGCCACATAAGCTATAAATTTTGTTGCCACACAGGCTATAAATATCATTGCCACATAGGCAATCTAATGTTATTGTCACACAAGCTATCAAATGTTGTTGCCACATAGGCTATCATATTTGGTTGCCACACAAGCTATCATATATTATTACAACACATGCTATAAGATTTTATTGCTTACTCAATAACATCAAATATTAGTCTTTCAACAATCAACTATAAATCCAACAAAATTCCAACAATATAACGACTAATAACAACACCCAAAACTTTAACAACTCATATCACAACATACTTCCATTCCCAAGTAATAATTTATCAACGTCTCATGAAAATAAATAATTCAAGTGTATAACAATCCTTTCATCAATGTATTCATCAATATCATCTCATTAAATAACATTTCATTCCATTGAGTATATGTTCATGACATTTAACCAATCACATGTTTAGTACATTAGCTATTTATTTACCTCCTCCTTCATGATATTAATTTGTGGATGGTCCAGGCTTATTCCCAATATTATCCTCAATGCCTTAAGGACCTATTTTAATGCACTAAATCAATTCATGATGATAAAGTAAGATTTTCATCTTGTTATGCAAATGTGCTCTAGTAAAATATCATGAACTTGATAGGTTGTTCTATAATTACTTTTGCCTCATAAATACAAATGACTTGATTCTTTTTTCAATCAAAATAGACATATATGGGTACAACATATCCAAAATTTGGTCCAAAATATGGACTACATAATTTATGGTCACTTTTAGAAATTAGTCTAGTTTCAATGTCATCTCAGTCGGAGTAAGTCTTACAATATTAGGTATATCTCAAATTGTACAAATTCAATTGCAAAACTGATTTACCAATGGTTACAAAACACATAAAGGAATATATATTTTTTTAATGTTATACACATTATCTAATTCAGTCTATAAAGTCACTAAAACAAATGACCAATCTTGGGGTGAGCAGGTTTCAATATATTAAGAATCAGTCACAATAAAGGAGCAATATCTCATCAACCATGATATATTTGGCAAAAAATAATTTTCAATCATGTAGAATTGTCATAAATATACAAATATCAAGTTTGGAATATCATCAAATTCCCATTCTATGGCTATCAGATTCTTGAAAAATAGAACTAAAAGAAGAAATGGGTTTCATCAGCATCAGGGTCAGTCACAATTAAAGAAGTATATCTCTTTTCACTCAACAAATTAAGCAAAAAGCCTTCAAATTTCATATTTTGAACTTTGTTTAAATCATCACATAAGCTCATCAAAATATATGAAAATAGCCCAATTGATGAGATCTTGGTAGGTTGTGAGCCAACTCTAATGAAGGAGTCATAGTTCTTCACACACACCAAATTAAGAACAAATGTTTTACATGAATTTATATGGGGCATAAAACTACCAATTTCATGTTTATACTTTCCCTAATTCCCCTTTTAGGGTTATGAAATCATGGGTACAAAAATATGCTCTAACAATAAAATCAACACAATCAGCTGATTTTCTTTTGAATTTTAATTTACATACAAAAGCTCTACCTCAAATACTCTATAATTCTTAATAAATATGCATGATTAATATGTCATGTGGAAGGAATTTCTTATGGGAAGAAGATAAAATCACTTACTCTTGTCCCAGAAGTAGAAAAGTTTAGGGTTCCTTCTTAGGTAGCTCATTCTTCACCCTCTCCTTATTCTTCTTCCTTTCTTTCTTTCTTTCTTAGCTCTCTTTCTTCTGTTGCACCTCCTCACATTTTTGCCTCTCTAATATGCTCCTAAAGGAATAAAAATTCTATTTGTATACCCACCTTAATAAGATAAAATCATGGTGGTTTGTTCTTATTGTTTGGAAGCTTATTTTCCTATTCTAGTCCCTTTTCTTCAATCTTTCATAACCTCTATCCATCTACTATTCCCCATATGCTCCTTATACTTTTAATAAGTTCCAAAACACCATTATTGAAAATACTATAACATATGCATAACATATGAAAATTTGTCATGCCACTATGCAAAAATCATATTCATATTCAAATGCAATAATATAAGTATAATTGTCATGCTTATGCCATGTGATGCATATATTCAAATATAGCATAATTAAAATGTATATGATTTGATTTTAGGGTGTTACATGTTGGGCATAAATGAGTTGGTATTTGATAAGGCATTTCCTTATTAGAAGGGCTATTAATTTCAATTTCCTATAGTACTCTTACATCAATGTAGAGGTTAGTTAAAAAGGTCTATATGAATGAAATAAGCCTAAATCACTTGTTTCAATTTTTCCATGAGCTTGATATAAAGAGATTAGTTGATAATGGCCCTCAAACCTTCCATCAACACCTCATATTGATTAAAAGGATTGAGGATAATGAATAGCTTAATAAAGTCATTTTATTTATACTAATTTTGTAGTCTAAATCTATAGGTAGGAGGGGGCATTAGAGATCTTATTGATTAACATGTTGAATCTAATCTCCATAACTTTGATGGGGTCTAGTGTAATTATATGAGGGTTCATGTTACTATTCATGTTAGCATCTTCTTAAGCATTGAAAGGAAATCAAGAAAAATAGAGGATATCGATTTTATATAAACTTTAAGTATGAAAGGTTGCCTACTTTTGCTTTCATTTATTGAAAATTAGGACATGGAGAACACTTATATGAGAAGCTTTATAATAGTTAGGATGGAAAAGTTAAAAAGTTATTTGGATATTAGCTATGAGCTCTTAATCAAAAGAATTCTAATCATATTAGAAGTAAGTGGCTCTATTCAAGCTTGATAAAAAGAAAAGTAGAGAGTGAGGATGGTGGATAAGACAAAATGGTGATTGATGACAATAATCACCAAATCCCAATAATTGGGGTAGTTGTCAAGGGATAGAATGGAAATCATATACTTGACAATCCTAATGTATGAGTCATAGAAAGAGAGGATGTTATTAGTAAAAATGGGGATTGTAGAAAGGAAAGCATGGTTATTGAGAAGGGAAGGGAGATAAAGAATGGTCAATTACAAAAAGGAGTTATTATAATGGAGGTTAAATGATGGCATAAAAAGAATGAAACTATGGATCGAGTTTGGATTAATGGAGCTCCACTATGCCCATTCTACGACATTACAACAAACTAAAAAAACTTTAAAAAGGTAGCTTTAGAGTCTCAAGCTTGTTAGGTCCCATAAGTGCTTTATGCTAGAAATATTATAGGCTAGGTAACCCATGAGAAGTTTAAGTCCTTATGGTCTTAGTTAAAGAAAAGCAACCTTATTTTATTTTCTTAAGTGACACTTTATATAGCAAGGCCCATTTGGGAAAATTAAAGGCTTGACTAGGGTGTGAGGCTTATTTAGTATGGATTATGTTAGCCATAATAAGGATTAGCTTTATTCTTTAAACAAAAAGATGAGGTTCAATTATAAGGATACTAAAGAAACCATATTAATGTGAAAGTGAATATTAAGGTTTTCAATTATTAGAATTGCTAGAGAGAAGTATTGATAAGATTCTTAGACTTTGTTTTGCCTATAAGTTTCTTATGTCATGGGTTTTTTCATGAGACTATAATGATATATTGGTTTCAATGAGAAGAAAGGTAATCATGGTCATCCTATTTGTCTTCTTTAGGGTTTTTAAGTTGTTATTAGGTATTATGGCTTCATTGTTTTACACACTCATGGGCATAAGTTCACATGTCAAAGAGGAAAGAGTATATTTAGGTTAGGAGAAAATGGATCAGGTCATGGCCTATTTGGATTTAATTTTAAAGTTTAATAACTACTAAGCTTACAATTTAAGTATGTTATGTTCAAATCATTCTCAATTTTATCTTGATCCTATTGTTTAACTAGCAGTTTATGTAATAAGCATATTCACTTAAAAAAATGTTTGATTAAGGGATGCTCATTGCTTAATAATTATGATTCAAATCTAGGAATCAATTAAATTATAACAATCGAAGAAAAGAATTATTTGTGTTGAGGCCATTTTGTAATAATCGGATGATATGATGATGAGAAATTTCAAGGGAAGGATTAAGAGTTATAAGAAGACATGTAGTATTTTCAAAGAGGAAGGGATGCCTCTTCTTTCTTTGAGTTCCAAGAAGCTCAAAAATAATATTTCAAGATCTTGGAATAGTTAGACGTCTTATAAAACTAATTGACTAATTATTTTAGGTGTAGAAAAGGACTGAAATTCTACATATTTCATAATGTTACATCTAAAAGGCATAAGAAGAATATTATTAATCAATTAAAAGATTCTAACAAGGTGTGGTTCACCTCAATAGATAGGCTTCAAAATGTTATAAGGTAGTACTTAATAATTTATATACATCGAAAGGTGGTAACTCAAAAGGTATTCATCAATATATTGATGCTCATGTGATAAAGGATCAAAATCAGTGTCTTCTTGTAGATTTTACCAAGGAAGATGTAAGGAAGGTAATTTTTCATATACATCTTGACATGTCCCTGAGATTCAATGGTTTGAATTTGACATTCTACCAATACTTCTAAAAGATTATTAAAGCTAATGTTTCAAATGAGTGTTTGAAGATGGTTGAGAATACAAATATTTCATGCGCTCTCAATGATAATGAAATTATATTGATTTCTAAAAAGAAGAATCTTGAATCCATGGGTGATATGAGACCAATTTCTCTTTTCAATGTTCTTTATAAAGTTGTCTCAAAGATGATAGTTAATAGGTTGAAACATGTGCTACCTTCTAGTGTCTCTTGTTGCTAATTTGCTTTTGTTTTAGAGAGAGTGATCATGGATAACATAATGATGAATTTTGAGATTATGCTATCTTAAAAGGAAGAAATAAGATATTCATGGTATTATTGCTCTTAAGGTTAATATGACTAAAGCATATGATTGTATAAAATGGAATTTTTAAAGGATATTATGCTTTATATGGGATTTACGAGGAAATAGGTGGACTTGATGTTGATGTGTGTTTCTTTAGTTAGATATCATGTGTTATATGTGAATGATGGGAATGATAGTATTGGTCCTATTATGCCTCAGCGTGGATTATGATAGGACGATCCTTTGACCTCATACTTGTTCATAATATGTGTTGAATGCTTAGCTTCAATGATTCAAAGTCTAAATCATAGGCTCTGATCCATGGTGATGTGTGACAAAAGGAGCTCCATTTATGGGATTATTTTTTATGAATGGCTAACACTTTTTATTTAAAGCTAATGGAGATAAGACCGATTAGATTTTTAAAATTCTTTAAATATATAAGCATACCTCTAGATAGTCTACCAATCTTCATAAGTCAATTATTTATCATAGCTCTAAGAGTTGAATTATTAGTAAAAGGAAATGTCCATACACCATTAATGCCTAGAGAATTAAAGGCTAAAGACCAACATTCAGGGATGTTGTCATTAGTAGGTAAAGAAAGAGGTATTAGGGTATATTAGAGAAAAATGTGAAAGCACCTTCAAAGGTGGAATAGAAAGTTTTTCTTAAAAGTAAGTAAAGAGATCCTTTTAAAAATTATGGCTCAACTTGTTCCAAATCACACATTATGTATCTTTCTTCTTCTTTTAGATCTTTGTGATGATTTGGAAAAAATGAAGAGAATTTTTTGGTGGGGATCTAAGAGGGAAAGTGCATGCATCATATTTTATGCCTCAGGATGTAAGCCTGATGATGATAATCACTAAAATTATTCTCCATAATACAAGGGGAATTACAAAGGAAAGAAAGTAAGGCCTTAGGAAAACCTTGGAATAAACCATAAAAACCAAGTCCAAACCTAAAAGACTAAGCCTAAGCCTATAAGGCCATAAGCCCAAAGGTGCCAACCTTGTTTAGCGGGTTATATAGCCCACTGATCATGGTTACACAACCAATGACATGGCTATACAACCATGACTAAAACCCTAACCTTTGGAAGATTATAGAATTGGTCTCTCCTTAAACCTAAAGGCTATACAACAAAGCATAAAGGTTGTATAACCCTTTCTTTAGTTGTACAACCCCTCTTACAAACCCTAATTGTATAACTTTCATTATCTTTTCTATGATTGGATATAAAAAATGTGTAACTAAAACCATTTTAGGCTCTAATACACCATTTCTTCCTATATGAATATCTCACCATTTGAAAATAGGGGAAGGCTTACATAACCCTAGGAAAACTCTACTAAAATATCTCTATACACGATACTAATTTTAGAAAATTGAAACCCTAACTCACTATCCAAGGTAAAACAAGGTCCTTTGACTTGCATTCTTAAGCATCCTAAGCATTTTAGTGGATAAAAACAAAATGGCGACCCTTTGAGGGCAAAATAACATTCAAGAGCATCATCCAGAGGAGCCCTTACATTCTATTCTCCTTCCATATCTTTCTTCTTTTTTTGCTTTGGAAAACCTAGTTGAGGAAGGCTATACAGACTTCATATAGTCTGTACTGCCATCCTGTTGGGTTGTCCAGACCTCAAAGTGGTTTATACAACTTTATTTTAACTAATGAGACATTGAAAATCTCTTTCTTTTCTTTTTTGAATTTCATTGTTTCAAAGCTACCTTTTGCCATTCTTGAGATCCCCATTGATAGAAAAGATATAGATTTTCATAACCAAAGATCCCTATTCACTTGAAAATGGGATTTTGAATGAATTTAAAGTTGATTTCATGGCTTATTATGCTTTAATACTTTTTATTCTTCCATTTCATGTTTAATGTGATATTTAAGGTTTTGTTTTTATCTCATTTTGGTAGTAACTAAGTGAAGAGTTTGTCACTCTTACGACCTTGAGAGCTATATTACGCTTACTAGCATTTTGGCACATTGTTATTTATGAAACTAGGCATAAGTTTTAGCCTTATGATTTCCCCTTTGATGGTTAGCATCCTAACCTTCTCAATGGTTAGAGATGTTTATGGAAGCTATGCTCTTTGTGAGTAATAAGTGGGAGGGTTCAATGATCCTATGATCCCTTTTTGTATTGACTTAGCCTTAGGCACTAAGATCCTCCAAGGTGTTTGCATTTCATGTTTATGAGTCTTTATGTCTCATGATTCATAAATTTATGTTTACTTGATGCTATTATGTTGTTTGACTTATGTGATGTTAAGATATTTATACTATGGACTTCGAAACATGATTAGATCCCTTAACTTTAGAGATCTGGTAAGGTGGTGTTCATGAACTTTATTCAATTGTTTATTTCCTTTCATTTGTCTTATGACCATTTACTAACTTTGTGTTTTCTTAGGTGTAGGTGATCATTTGAGTTAAGGACATAAATGATAATATTGATGACCATCCTATGATGATTTTATGTGAATTAAGATGATATGCATGTCTTACCTTATGCCATGTCACATGATACCATCCTCCTTAATGACTATGCATGATGTGGATGATGATATACATGATACTCCTTCTTTACCATGATACATGACCCCCAACCTCTTTGGTTGATTGACATGATTAATATGGGTAGTGTTAGATACATGTTTATGTGTGTTAATTGGATTAATTAATAACTTGGTAAAAATGGCAAAAGTGAACCAAAGATGCCTAAAGGTTGGATCCCAGTATCCGGGTAGTTAGGGGGTGCCTAACATGATCCCAAAGTTGTACCAAACTTCCAAACCCAATCTCTGATGGGGTAAAGATGAAATAGGCCTTTTAATTGTCTTAACTTAGGTTTCGATTTAGCCTTTCCCAAATTCTTCTCCCAACCAAACTTAGATGGTGACTCCACATCCCTTAGGGATGGTATTCTCATTTTAGTCCCTCGATGATCACCACTTGGATAAAAAGCCTTCAACTTGTGCAAGGCCTAAAAGATCCCTCGATGATCTAAATGTGTGCCATATTTCAAGCCATTAATAATGAAAACTGGCCTCCCATTAGTCAATAAGAGGATAGAATCATAAGTAAGATTCCACTTGTTCAAGCACAATCACGAGACCTTGAGGCATTCATAGTGATGACTCCACTGGGGACTCAAAATTGACTTCGTAGTCAATCTCCGGTTCACTTTACCACTTTTGAACCTTATTATTAGCCTCTACACTTTACCACATACACTAGGTCTACCCTACCGATAGGTTCTCTAAACTTGAAAGTTAAACTTCGTTCAGGCTTAAGAGATGGTGAGGAGGGTCTATCACTCATAAGCCTAGTACCTTTGGGTATATTAAATGACGACATTCATCCCTCAAGCTTATAGGAACCATCAACTTCAATAAATATTTTGAACCAATAGGCACATGTAAGAGCCAATAATACCTTAGAATAGTACACCCTCTTGTTCACATTTCTCTTCTAAATGAAGGGTTAAGATTCTTCAAGGAACATGAATAGGCATTCCTCAATGTAAATACAATGTTATCCTACTCATTATTATGTAAATACTCTTTTATGTAAATACATGTGTATCTCTCCCTCGGATATGTATGAGATTTTTTATATTAAATGGTCATATGCATCCCTATCTCCTTGTTAAAGGGATCTTTCATTTTCTTATACATCTTTTCATCCTTTAAGTAATGTAAAGAGTTATTCCTTTTGTATATGAGTTTTCTTGAGATCTTGACCCTTGGTCTGAGGCAACCGCACACATTCTCTACCCCTCATTAGTGAAAGAATGAGACCCCTCCTAGGAAAGAGATTTTACACCCTGTGTGTGGGAGGAATAAGGTTGGAAGGATCTTTTATGATATAACATGCACATTTCATGCATACGTGCATTTATTATTTGTACATGCATCGTACAAATAGCTTTTATCTTGCAGTTATCATAGCTCTATCTGAACCCTCATAGAAAAGAAAGGGCAACTAACTTGCTAGGAAAAGTAATACACTAAGCCTAATAATTGACTCATCCATGGAACCTACCATACCGCCAAAGATTTTAAATAAGATGATGGTCAATTTTAGCCGCAAGATGGAAGAGAGAATTGTTGAGGAGGTGAACAAGCATGTTAATTAGATTCTAAAGAAATGAGAAGCCTCTACTATTAAGAATGATTAGGGATAACACCATTGAGGTACCCTAACTATGGTGATTGATGTTGACCTATTTAGGACGAAAGAGTACCATGAGAGCAAGCTTACCAGGGAAGTAGGGAGCGTCACTACTATTCTGGATATGTCCATAAAGAGTGAAAAGGAAAACACTTGATTTAATGAATTTGCTAAGCAATTAGAGAAGATTTATAAGGCTTTGGGTGCTAAAAATGTAAAGAATGAAACAAATATTGAGGAATTTCTTGCCCAAATGTCGAAGAAACTTTCAGTTAATTTTTGCATGCCTCAATCTCTCGAAGTTCATAAGAATTTATAATGCTAAAAACCATGTTTATTCATATGTTTTAGTTATAAACACTTATAGTGTGTCGACTAACACCATGTTAGGGCTCTTTAAGTTGTCATTAGAAGGATCTACTAAGACATGACACTTCAATCAACTAATGACCATCTGAAAGGATTGGCAAGATTTGATAAAGTCTTTTAAAAAAAAAACATTATGCCTACAATTCAAACCTAGAAGTTACTTTATAAGACTTGGAGCTTTTGAGGCAAAAGACTAATGAAAGCTTCAATGACTATATTAAAAGATGGAAGAAGGTTGTATATGAGGCAACCACTACACCTATAGAAAGGGAGCAAATCTAAATGATTGTCAAAGGGGTTATGCCTAGTATTAACACTAGGATTAAAAGGATGCTGGCAAGGAATTTTGAGGACCTTCGAGATGCTAGCTTGCAAGCTGATGAATTTGAAATTGAATAAAAAAGATAGCACGAGGGAAGAAGAAGTGCCCCATCATAGCCTTAAATTGGAAAGACTATCAATGTAAATGTTATTAGGGCTGTGAGACACTATTTAGGGATGCCTCTCTCTAAGGCATTTGAGAGATTATGGAAGAAGGGAGTATTGAAGCCTTTGGCACTGAGGCCTTCTTTTAATCCATTGCTTAGGGGGTATGTCACTAATGCTTATTATGTTTTTCGTTAAAGAGTTGGCCACAATATTGTTGACTATTATAAGTTAAGACATGAGATTCAAGACTATTAATAATAAAATGATTATACTACTAAATTTAGGGAGGCCAAGCATTTCGAATTACCATAATGTCTCACCTTCCAATTAAGGAATGTTCATGATAGACTCTGGCATTCCTGAAGAGGTCATTATGGCTACCTTTAAAAAAGTATAAGAGAATGTTGATGTTTGTACTATCAACCCATAAGAGAGTTCATATGGGAAAATGGAGTAGGTAAAGCGAAAAAGGATGATCAAGTTATAGGAGGAGAGTGATGAAGAAAAGCAAGAGCAAGTGAGCCATGTAACTTGAAGCGAGAAATACAACCCCTAGGCCCTTAAGGAACTAAGAGTTAAGAAAAAAAGGATCAACTTGTAGCGAAAGAAAAATAGGATGATAACCCTATTATAAAGCAGTTGAAGAAGATGTCTGTTCAGATCAGCATGTGGAAGCTGCTTATTACCTCTCAGGAGCATAAAAAGGCTATAGTGGAAGCCCTGTCTAGTCTTATCATTTATAAGGAAGCTACTCTAGCATATGTTATTTCTTTGGTCACCTATATGGGAAAGATCACCTTTTTGGATGAAGATCTACCATCGTAAGTAAAGGATTACAATTTAACTTTATTCACTAGGATTGAGGTGAAAGCGAAGTGCATTCCATGTATGATAGTTGATGATGGATTTAGAATTAACATTTGCCCCTTGAAGTTGTTACACAAGTTTAGAGTATCAGAGAAAAATTTAAAGGCACCACATAATATTATTTAGGCCTATGATGATAGTAGAAGGCCAACTTCAGGTGTATTCAAGACTATGGTGAATACTAGAATCATAGAAATTATGGTGGAATTTACAGTTTTAGATATTCTAATTACCTTTTCACTACTATTAGGAATATTATGTTATCATCCTTTAGGAAGAGTGCCATCCACTGTACATTAAAAGGTTAAAATTCCATACAATAAGGAGATAATGACAATTTGTTCAGAAGCCAAAGAAATTATGTCGGTATTAAGTTTATTTATTTTGTATCTTAGAGGGTTTCAGGTTGTTGAGGTCATAGATAAATGGGTTGATCTTAAGGTGATGGGAATCATGAAGAACATGAACTTTTTGCTAAGCCAAGGCTTAGGGACGAACTTTATTAGTGTGTGAGAATTCCCTAAAATTCCTACTCATACTACTCAAAAGGGGTTGGGTACCATGATAAAAGCTCAAAGTTAAAAGTTAAAGATCTATATGGACCGTTGTTTGATTGCTTTGTGAAAGAAGGGGAGTTAGTTAGGTAAGTTAGAGAAGAAACTACTAAAGAGGATGAGAAACTAGTAGATGATGGTACTATTGATAAGCATGAGAGGGCTTTTTTCTAGATGTATGTTGGAGAGATGGGCTATCAAAATTACAAACGTTCGTAAGAGGAGGAGGATGAAAAAAAAGAAAGACAAATAGGTTGTAAGGATAGCGAGCAACTATTAGTTGGGTCAGTCTATAGTATATACAACTCCCAGACTATATGGCCATCGAACAATAAAAAGAAGATCCTAAAAGAAGAGAATGAGCAGTACATGCTAGAACAACACTTTTGGGCTATTAGTGAGGATTTCATAAAATAGAAAATTGGGATGATGAGCTAAGATGCACCCTTTGCAGATTTGGAATAGGAATATATTGGATTGTGCAAGTTCAATAATGAAAGATACATTGGGTTGACTCTAACTAATATTTAGCACATGATCATGAATTCCATTGAAGAAGAAAGTGATGGGGAGAAGATTTAGGGTCAGGCCTCAAGTACCAGACATGTAGATTTGGAAGAGGTGGCTCTCTAGGAAAGTTTTATAAATATTAAACTAAAAGACAGTTAGATGGAATATAACTTCGAAAGGGTAGTGAAAGTAGTGACTGGTACAGAGGTCATGAAGGAAATGGGATGTAAATAGGGTAATGATCTTAATGCTATGTTCGATGAAAATAAAGAGAGGGGAGAGAAAAAGGCTCTAACCAATGAAACTCCTACTAGCCCACTAAAGGAAGCTATTTATCTTAATACCACTGATGTTTTTATCTCTAGTCCTTTTGAAGATGATGAAGTATTTCTTTTTAGGTTTAAGACAATGAATGATGAATTTGCTTATTTATATGATGTATTCTTGATGGTAATGTGCATAACATGCGTCATTTCTTGAGCATATTTAACATGAATTCTATGTATACCACTGTATTTAATTTTGGCACACAAGAAAATTTGAAAATTTTTCTCATTGCTAGTGATGTCACACCAGAAGAATGACAAAATTTTAAATAATTACTTAAAAAGTATCAAAGAGTTTTTATTTGGACATATGAGGACATGCTAGGGGTTGAAAAGCAAATTGATGAACATCATATCCCTACTTACCCTTACATTACATCATTAAAGTAAAAGCTTCAAATGAGGATACCTAAGTGAGCCTATTTAGTCAAAAAAAAAAAAATGGCAAATTAGTTGAATGTCGAATTCTTATAAGTAATGGACTACCTAGAATGGTTGGCTAATATAATTTCTGTTTCAAATAAGGATGGGATAGTAAGAATGTGTGTAGATTAGAAGGATTTGAATGAGGCTTACTTGAAAGATGATTTTTCTTTACCTCATATTGATGTGTTAACAGACAGTGTTTCAATGTGTGTTATGTACTCCTTTATGGAAGGATTTTTTTTTATATATAATCAGATCCTCATGGCTTTCATAGAGAAGGTGAAAAATACTTTCATCACAAAATGGGGAACATATTACTACACGGTGATGACATTTGGGTTGAAGATTGTAGGGGCAACATACCAATGGGTGGAAAATACCTTATTTCATGACTTAATCCATAAAAAAATGGAGGTGTAAGTGGATGATATATTGGTTAAGTCAAATAAAAAAATGAAGGACACTTTGAAGCTTTAGAAAAGTTCATGAATAGGGTTGATGAATATAATTGAGGTTAAACCTTAAAAAGTGAATGTTTAAGTTACATCTAACAAGTTATTAGGACAAGTAGTGAGTGAGAAAGGCAACAAAGTAAATCCAAACAAGATTAAGGCTATCCAACATATGTCTATGCCTAAGATGAAAAAGGATGTCTGAGGCTTCTTAGGCCATTTATAATATATTAGTAGGTTCATAATAAGACTTACTTCTATCTGCCAACCAATATTTAAGTTATTGAGGAAGGATTAGCTGATGAAGTGGAATGAATAGTGTCATAAAGCTTTCAAAAGGATAAAGGAGTATTTGAACAACCCACTAGTACTGAAACCCTCAAAGCTAGGCAAGCCATTAATCCTGTACCTAATAGTAGAAGAAGATTTTATAACGGCAATGTTAGCTTAAGAGGATGAAATAAAGAATGAACATGCTATGTATTATCTTAATAAGAAGTTGCTTTCTTATGAAGAGAAGTATAACTAAGTGGAGAAGACATGTTTGGCATTGGTGTGGGCTATGAAGAAATTAAGGCACTATTTCTAGTCATACTCTATGAAGGTGGTCTCAAAGCTTGACCCAGTCAAATAACAATATGAGGCCACTTTTCTGACTAGAAAATTATCATTAACTGAGTTTGATATTAAGTATGTCACTAGGAAAGTGATTAAAGGTAAGGTAATTGTAGAGTATTTGGCATAACAACCTCTCAAAAAAGGATAATTAGAACTTCATCAATCCTTGATGAAGGATTAGGTGCAATCGAGCCTTTTGATTAGATAATGTATTTTGATGGGGTGATAAGCAAGAAAGGATCAGAGGTAGGCATGATTTTGATATTATTAGAATGAGAGTTGTTCCTCATGGCAAAGAAGCTAGACTTTAAGGTAACTAATAACATGGTAGAGTATGATGCTTGTCCACTCAAGCTGAACTTTTGATGAAGATAAGAATTAAAGCTGCCAAAGTGTTTAAGGATTCATTATTGATTATCTCTCAGGTGAAAGATGAGTGAGAATTAAAGGAAGAATGGTTGAGCCCATACTTAGAATATTTGAAGAGGGTGGCACAAAATTTTTAAAGGATTATGTTCCATCACCTACCATGGGAAGAAAATGCAATGGTTGATGCTCCAACAACCTTAGTTTCTATTTGGAATGGATTGAAGGAAATGCCATTGAAGCCTTTTATCTCACTCAGATCCATGACGTTGTCTCATGTCAACAGAAGGGTGGTGAAAGCATCGGTGGAGAATCACCACTAGTACTATGATATGCAAAGGTATTTAGAAAATGATAAGTACCTTAAGGAGGATAAAATGAGAGATAAGGAGGTGAATCAAAAATTAGTGTCACAATTCATAGTCCACGACAGTATGATGTATAAAAGGATGATAGATAGGATCCATTTGAGATGCCTAATAAAAGAGGAAAAGGACAAAGTCATAGAAGAAGTTCATGTAGGAACCTATGACGCTCACATGAATGGAAAGATGCTAGTAAATAAAATTTTAAGGTTGGATTATTATTGGACCACTATGGAACATGATTGTATTCATATGGATCAGAGTTACTAGAAATGTCAGATCCATGTCAATGTCAACTAATTATTGTTAATGGAACTATAGAACCCAACATTATTAAGGCCATTTACAGTATGGTGAATTGATGTAATTAGAGAAATTTGACCAGCTTCTACGAGGGGACATAAGTACATTATGGTAGTATTGGATTATGTTTTGAAATGGATAGAGGCTAAGTCTTTCAACAAATTAGGGGCAAAATAAATGGCCCAATTCATTGAAAAGAACCTCATCTATCATTATGTGTACTAGATATTGTTATGGATGATGGGGTTGATTTCTAGGTTGAGGTTAAAGTGATCCTAGAGAAGTAGGAAGTAGTCCATCACAAGTCATCGCCTTATAAGCTGCAAGCCAGCAGAGCCATTGAAGTAACTAACAAGAATGTCAAAAGCATCCTTGACAAGATAGTGGAAACTTATAAGGATTGGTAAAAGAAGTTATCTTTTACATCATGGTGATATTGAACCACTTCAAAAATGTCAATCAGGATGACACCATACTTCTTTGTGTATCAGATGGAAGCAATCTTACTAACTAAGGTGGAGGTAAAGTCCTTGTGAGTGTTAATCGAATCATAAATTCTTAAGTATCAGTGGGTAAAGAATAGGCATGAATAGTTGACTCTCCAATATGAGAAAATGATAAAGGCTCTCTATCACATTCAGTTGTACCAGGTCCAAATGGCTCACAAATTCAATAAGAGGGTCAGAGCAAGTACCATAAGGGTTGTATTAAAGGCGATCAGGCCACAAGCTCAAGATCCTCAAGGAAAGTTCAAGCCAAACTAGAATGTCCCTAAGTTGTCAAGAAGACCAATTCAGGAGGTGCAGTATGTATATATATATATATATATGAGTAAAAGCTGAGAGAGTGTGACTAACCACTAGGGAATCTATGGCAAGGTGACTGGGTTACAATAGATCAAGATGAAGATTAAGGGCAGAGAGCTAACAAGGTAGAGGCATTATGCTAGAATGTCACAACCTGAATTTTGGACCGTGTCGATGTTAGGGAAAGGGAAGGCTTAAGGCCTTCAGGATCCATAGCAAGCCTAATTACTTGTGGCTAATGCCTATTACAAAACTCTATAATACATTAAATCTTAAATTTATGCTGATTAGCCCATAAACATTTCTAACTTTCATTTGCCTCATTTTGATTCTTAGGATAATATAAATGAGAGATAGGGATTCAAACTAAGCTTGACCCAAAACATTTCAGAAAAACACTTTCTTATATTATATACTATAGATATTTAATTCATTTATTATCATGCCATAAGTGGGGGAGTCTATACTCACCAATCGATTCTTTTTTATTCTTTCCTTTACTTGCCTTCATTATATATATATATATATATATATATATATATGAACATAAAACTCTCATATTAAGAAAATCGTATAATCAGAGGTGCACTTAACGTCACTTTAGTTATTATATTTCTGTCATTATCATAAACAATCAACATTTATATTACATGGGGCATGAATCTTAGTATGCCTTAACATCATTTCAATTAATCATACTTCATAACCATTATTAAACTTAGACAAATGCATATCACAATATTCATAACTTACACTTGGTGAAGATTACTAAGAATACATGATACACTTAACATTGTCTTAATACATTTATAACTCTTTTAATTATACATATACATCATCATTGTAGGCAACTATGAAGAATTAATGTAGTGCCTTGACAATATATGATACGTAACTTAAAACCTACATTTATAGCTTTAAGCCTTTATTCATCAATCATGATATCAATCCTATGCTCAAGTTGGAAAATAATATGTGTTTGTAGGAGGGTGCGAGCTCATTGTGGTAAACTCAATCAGAAATTATATTATCCATATGCATGTTCACATGCATCCTTAGTTACATGGCATGTCATATGTATACATCATTTACATAGTGAAATAGTACATATATGGATATTCAAGTCCATAAGAATCCTTACTTAGTTTACTTATCTTTTGTTCTTAAGGGAGTTGCTTCACTAGTTATACCCTTTACTTATCTCAGGGGAGTTCTTCACCAGCTATGTCATGCATGCATAACATTACATTCATTTCAAATACGTTATAATCTTTGCATAATTAGCTATGATTCTTTTGATTCCCACTTCTTCCATGAACTACCCTTACATTACATGACATTTAAATATAATATAGGATAATGACATTTCATTTCATTTCATAAGAATTCATATGACTTTCATATTAACAAAGCTTAGCCTACTATGGCTTATACATTTAAACTCATGATGTATGTATCCAATGGATAATAAAAAGTAACTAAAATCTTTCACCTTTCACTACTAGCCATAGGTCTTTTTTTCTTTGATATTCTTGTTCTCTATATCTTTGCTTAGCCTTACTTTCTTTTAGCTTTATCCTTACTTTCTCTTAATCATCTCACCACATAAATCCCTAATCATAGACATCCATTACATTATTACTATAACATCTAAAATATGGAGATTTACTATAACTCATCCGTAGAACACATAAACATAACATATATTATAATGGAATATAAGCTCTTATAAGGACAATGATTTTAAGCATTAGATTCTATACCTAAGGATGCAAATCTTAATGATGAAATCACTGAATCAAATCCCCATCATTTAAAAGAGAATTACCTAAGTGAAGGGATTAAAGACTTTAGGAAACCTTAGAGATGTCCAAAACTAAGCCTAAGATCAAGTCTAAGACAAAGCCTATGGACGAAACCCAAACCCATCCTAGGGCTGCTAGCCATGTTTAATGGGCTATACAGGCTATCAAGCAAGGATATACAACCCTCAATTCAATGTTGTATAGCCTTCCTAAAACCCTAAATTAGGGAACATTTTGTAATTGGTCCCCCCTTTACACCTCATGGTTGTAAAACCCTAGTAGTAGGATGTACAACCTTCCCATGGTTGTACACCCCACATGCAAACCTTAGTTTCAGTACATTCATCTCTTTCTCTATGATTGGATATGTCCATGATGGGACCAAAACTATTTCTAACATCGTGTACCATCCAACACCTATAAATACCCTCAATTTTGAAGAGAAAGAAGGAGGCTCGGACACCCTAACTAAACTATACCAAAATCAATTCTTATACATATAAAAATTAAAGTCTAACCTCATCTCACCTTCTTCAAGGTATAACTAGGACTTTATCTTTGCATTTATGGATTACCTCTAAAATTTTTAAAGGATAATAAACTTATTACGTGTTTCGAGGGTAAAGACATCATAAGGACACACCCAAGATCCCCTTTCTCTTTTCCCCCTTTCTTTTATTTTATGTTCTCACAACCTAGAAAATAAGGGTTGTACAACATTGTTGGTAGGCTATACAACCCTTTTTCTAGGTTGTACAACCCTTATTCATCATTGTATAGCCTAGGTTCCCTATAACACAGCAGAAAATTGTTTCCTTCTTTCTTTCAGATTTCTTACTTTCAGATTTCTTACTTTTGGGGATATCTTTTGGGATATTTGGTGACTCTAATGACGTAGGACCCCTATTCACCCTAAAAATAGAGTCTTATTTATTCCTTAAGCAATTTGTATTACCTTTCTATCTAAATGCTTTTATTTTCTTCCTTTTCCTTTGTGTTGAAATCATGTTATGGTATTGTTTCAGACATTAAAAGAGAATGACCAAATGAAGAACTTGAAAGTCCCTTGACCTTGAAAGCCTTCTTGAGATTGGAGTTCATGTTATAGTTATGTGGATAGTATATGATTCTTTGATTTCCTAGTTTGATATGGGCATTCTAACTTCTACCATGTTCGGTTATGCCCTAAATGTTCCAACCCTTTATGAGCAAGATGAGGCAGGGTTTAATAACCCTAGGACCTTATTGAAGTGAATCTTTACCTTTAAGTTATCTAATTCCCTTTAAATGGTTAACATTGTATGTGTGTGTGTTCATTCCTTTTCTTTTATCCATATTTCATGCATTTGTATATTTTTATTGCATGCTGTATATTTTAGTTTATGATAGTAAAATGTGATGACCATGGACATAGTTATATGTTAGGCACCTTAACAATAGAGTTATGGTATGGTGACCACCTTATATATTATTTGTTTTTCTTTATTCACTTTGTGTTCTCTTTACTTGTTTATTCTTAGCTTGACCCATTGTTAACTTTTTTCTTCTTTTAAGTGTATATGGTTACTTAGGATTAAACCATGAACTTGCTCATAACAACATTTCCATAAGGCTTATGTAATTATGCATGGTTACACTTTCTCTCAATGGATGATAATGCATGTGAAAAAACCCTATGACATGTCACATAACCCCTTTCCCATTATGGATGATTATGTGTGTGGATAAATAATAATGCATGTGAATACCTTATATCATGATGCATTATCCCTCTCCTATTTTGAGTTGATGACTTGGTTGGTCAAATTGAATCACATTTAGATATATAATTAAAGGCGATAATTAGACTAAACAATAACTCAGCTAAAATGTTAAAAGATAACTAAAGATGCCTAAAGGTTATGTCTCACTATCCAGGCAGTTTGGGGGTGCCTAACCTCTTCCCTAATTTATACTCAATTTTCAAACCCAATCTCTAATGGGATGAAGACAAATTAGGCCTTTTAAATGATGTCGATAGGCTCATAAATTTTTTTTTTGTCTAAATTCTTATCCCTACCAAACTTGGGTGGCGACTTGACATTCTACCTAGGGATGGTACTAATGTATTGGCCCACCTTGGTTCCTCATTAACCACTACTTTAGAAAATGGGCTTCTATCTTGCGTGAGGCCTTAAGGATTCCCAATTGATCCAAATCGCATGCCTTGACTAGGGGTTATTACTAATGTATGACCCTAGTCCGCTTGATCCCTTGATGATTGATAGGAGGATGGAGTCATAAGTAAGATTCCACTCGTTCAAGTGTAGCTGCAAAGTTTTAGGTGGCTCATAATGATGTCCTAACGTTAATCAAGTATGCAAACATAACTTTCATATTGTAGCTTATAACATAACTATCATCCTTCATACTTAGATCATTGTAACCATTTCCTTTCATCTCATTCATAATATCAAAATTAACATCACCATTAAATCATGGCAAAATCCATAATTATAATCCTTCATTCATTTCATAGTCATTAATTTATACTCCAAAATTCATCAACATATTCATTTCTCATCATAAACCATCCTTGTACTCATTAAGATATTCAGGTATTATCCTTCCCTAACTAATGAAGAATGTCTCCTCTATCCACATATAACACTAATAATAAGGTTTAGAGTGTCAAACAATATCAAGAAACTTAATTTAATATTAATTATATTCTTAAACATAATTCATTTATATAAGGACTTCATAAATCCCATTAAGACATCAATATTTCCTTCATATTAACCAATGGGTAAAACACCATTCAACCTTTAATTCTCATGATAAACATAAATATTAGGATGCTAATTAACATTTAAGAAGTCAATAATCATCAAGAATTCATGTAATCAATCCAAATACATCAACAACTTTCAAAGCTTCAATTATATTCCATACCAATATTGCATTTAGTTCAACCAAGGTGTAAAAAGCCAAATAATCCCTATTATCTTCTTAAACATGAGTATAAAAACATTAATTAACATCTAATTAACCACTAATCATCAAGATTTAAAAGAAACAACCCACACACTTCAAGCACTCCTAAGACTCCTTTTGAAGACAACATCACTTTTCATGTCAAACTAATACCAAACTTCATCTTTTTCATCACCACCAAGCTCAAAAACAATATAAACATGCTTATTTAAATATATAACAAATATACAAAAAAAAAATGGTAGATTATAACTTACTTTAAATAAAGAGAGAAAAATCACTAACTTGCTTGAAAGATGGAAGAAAATGGATGAGCAAACTTGATTCTCCTTACAGGATTTGGTCAATATGGATGGAGGAAAGGTTTTATTGAGTTTTGAACTACTGAAATCTAGTGAAATGGGGCTGGAGCCGTGATTAGGAAGAAGATAAAGAGAAAGAGGTGCAAAAAGACTAAAATGTCGATATATAGTATTCTAGAAAAAGCCATAAAATTATGCTTGCACCCTTTTGTCCTTTTCCACAATACACTTTAAACACCATTTAAGCATTCTTAATGATGGAATAAGGAGTTTGAGTCATTTTTATTCAAAGGGTAAACATAAAAGGGTGTGAAAATACCAAAATGCCCAAACAGAGCATTCTAACCTTTCATAAGCTTTACTTCTAACCTTTTGTTCCTTTCTTCAACACACTTCAAACACCAACTCCAGATCTCTAACATACATCTAGAGCACATCATTATCATGAAATTTAAAAGTACATAGGCACACATATTAAGCACACGTGAAACAAATATATGCAATGACATCAAGATAGGGCAACTATGTAATTATCCAACTCTTCCTTCCTTCCTCCAAGATAATTCCAATACCATCTTTAGGCATCTAAAATACTTCATTAAAATGCCATTTAATCATACATCCAATAATTTTGCATACCTTAGTAACCATTGAAGATCATGCACCTGACTTAGCATATACCTTAGCTTCCATCATCTATTCTCATCTCCTTTTAACATGTATTTTAACATAACTTTCTTCAACATATAATATTAGCATATTCTTCATCATTAAACCTCTAATTCCATCATTATTTCTTACATGTTCATTAATCATTATTTCTTACATATGCTTACATATCTTATCTTACACTTACTTCATTATGTTTAGCATTTATCACCTTCATATCTCTTAGTCATTCTTCCTAGCTCATAGTATGGCATAACTGGTCATCATTATATCTTTAAAAATCTACATCATTTCATCAATCTAACCTTCTCAAGATCATCACTCAAGGGAAGTAGACCCTATTTATGAGAGACCCCTAAGAACCATGTTTTAGGCCTTGTAGAGGCAATCAAACGATTTAATGTGTCATTATTAAAAGTAGTAATTATGCATCCAATTAATGTATAATATGCAAAATATAAATGATTCATGCTAAGCATAATATCAAATGAAAATACATTTGCATAATTAAAGTAAATTTAGTTCAACATGTCGTTAAACTAGAACTAAATAGATGAAAATTTCTTCCCTTCTAATATTCATTGTTTGCTAATGCCTTGATAAGATTAGAGGGTCCATAACTCTAAAAGTCACGCAACTATACCATGTAGTAAGCATCATCCTCAAGACTAGGGTCTATACTAGTAAAGAAGTTGCAAATATGGTGATTGGCCTATGTTAACCTAACTTTGTCAAGGAAGTGCTGAGACCATAAACCCTCTATAAAGGAAGGAAAAAAGTCCACTCTATGTTGTAGAGTGCTAAACTGGCAACACACTAAAGTTGGATCATAGAAGGTGTCAAACGCCAAAGTAAGGATGATTAACAGGCCCTATAGGTCCTTAGAGTAACTTATAAAAGTCTCCACCAAAGGCAAGTCCAATAAATGTTAGTAGAAATGATATGAGATATCCACTTAGTCCACTAGTCTTTGTTGATCATAGATCTTGATAGATAGTGGTTTAGGTAATATTATGGCCTCGAATCCATTGTACGAGCAACTAATAAACCTACTCCCTCTTATAGTATCTAAAAAAATGAATAAAACTGATGAAGAGCTTGTAAGGTTGAAAACATGAAAAGGTGGCCTAAGTAAGAATGAGCAGCCTATCGGATTGAAAACCCACAAGGGTGGTCTTAGCAAAAGTTAAGGTGATAAAAATATAAATAAAAATAAGAACAAAAAGTAGATGTTATAAAAGAATGTCATACCTAAACTAACAATAGGCTTTCAAAAAAAGAATCATTAAGATCAAAGGCCTCCTTATCTAGACCAATGATAGTCTTATCAAAGATTATTAAAATGGAGTCCTCCCCAACTCAGCTTCTTCTAAAAGCAGCAAAATCTACAAATCTTTATCCCTATCTTCCCTACATTGTAAATACTCTCCCATTATGATAGATATCATAATGTGAGCCTGTGTTGCCCGAGCATGACCCTTAGATGAGTAGAGAGTAAAGAAAGGATTCATGAGGATTTTCTCCTTACTCATTATGTACCTAGGCACCTTATCATATTGCATGTCAAATAGCTTCATCATCTTTTGGGCGTGTAAGTAGTCTAGTTAGGGTAGAGGAACCCAATTTACAGTCACGATAATGTAATCGAGAATAACACTTAATTCTTCTAGCAAGGGACAAATCTTAGTGTTCCTAAAGTGGAAAGAATGGGTAGTGGATCCCACAAATCACACACTGCCCATAGAAAACTTATGTCCGTACGGACCAATGAGAGGTAACAAAGAGCCTCAAGGCCCACCTAAGGTAGATTGGACCAAATCTAGGATGGGAAAGACCTTAAGAATACTCTAGCCATGGATTGGAAGGTGAAAATAATAGTTTGGATGGTAAAAATTGTGGATGCATATTTATAGAAGAAAAATGGTTGATTTATTTTTTACAACTATAAATAGTTGTATAAGGCTTTATGGCCTACTCAAGTAGTTTGTACAAACAACTATTAGTCTATACAGACCACGTGATGGTCAACCTCTTTTCCTAAGAAAAATAGGCAAAATTCGCTTTGCACTTTTAGGTTCAAAAAATGTTTTGTACTTGTTCCAAGACACATATATATGAGCACAAAGGGACAAAATGATACAGTCACATATTCAAGAGACAAAATTGAGGCCAAAATCAAAATCATGCACTAAAAAACTAAAGAACTTTTGAAATTAGCAAAAATGAAGGTGACATCACCTCAATGCATCCTAAAATATCCTACCATTAAGGCAAACATCCAAAAATCAATAGGGCTTTCAAATTTCCCAAATATCAATTATAATTGTGTTAAAAAATTTCAGTAATATCCAAAATTATACTATGCTAAAAAATCCTAAAGTTTAGGAGCAATGAACTTAATCCTCTCTGCTCACTAAGGGTGTATCCACATCATAATTTCCCTTTTAGCCTTCATATACTCCTCTGAGACTCCAACTACTACTTAGGTCATCACCTTGATTTAGGCCTCTACCACTACCAAACACCTGAACATTCTTAGTCAGTTATTGGATAGTCTCTTGTAAAACATATGATCATAAGCATTCATTCATTATAGTTATCACCGCTAACCTATGTTGATCAAGTCTACTAGGTCATTGCCTTTTTAAGGCAATGATCAAGTCCATCATAGTCTCAGCTTGGACACAAGGAATCTATAAGAAGAGATACAAGCATATGAGTGATGAATGCTCTGATAATAATAAGTTACATAGTACTACAAATAAAGGATACTCACATGAGTGTCATTGGCTAGCTCGACCATGCAAGCCAACCGAGTGAGCTATAGTGATATGATCAATCTAATCAACGATGTCAAATAATATTCGACCAAGCTATTAGGGATAAGATCTAGCTAGCCCACCACGATGGGCTCTGACTCTCTACTGGTAGATGCATGGGCCCTCTTATGACCTCGAGTAATATAAGCAACCTTTATCAATCATCACTCAGTGTGTGATGTGATCCTTTGTGCTCTGCAATGAAGAATCATCCTTTCATGCTCTTTATGCCATGCCTTTAACAATTGAATTATCGCTACCAAACCCCCCATCTTCTAAGTTCTATAGGGAACCCTATTAAAAATAAGCTACTCCCTGAGCACCAATTGCATGGTTGTTTGGATCTTCCTCCTTCAGGTTTACCATATAACATATCAAAAGGTGGATGTTGAGGAACAAGACAAGCATCTAACCCTTTTGCTAGTGGAGAATGCACTTGCCCAAGTACCAGCCTTGTAGTGAAGGCTCTACCATCAAACGTCACCCATCAAAGTGGTCCTTAGCCTCCACCACATCCTGTGGCTAAGACTCCATATGTTGGGATTCGTAGAATAAACATAATTGAAAAATAAAAAAATTTTCTTAATAAAATCCCACTAAGGATCCATATAGTTTGACTATTTTATATAGAAATGTTTTTTATTTTTCCATTTCGTTTGTTCTATAAATCCTAATAGTGGTATTAGAGCCACTTATGAATTTGATTAAATTGAATTTGATATTGTTCTATGTATAAACATATTTGTGTTTTATTGAAAATCATTCTAAAGTTTGACATAAAATGGATTGGTTTAAGAGCGATTTTGCTAATTTGTATGAAAAATGGAAATAATGCATTCATTCAATTAATGTGTTTTAAGGTTTAATGTGATTAACCATTTTTTATAATGTTAATTTGATTAACACATTATTGCTTCTTGTAATCTATTATTAATGTGATTAAAATAGCATAATAAGATTCGTTATTCTATTTTTCATCTTGTTAATCATGGCAATTTTTTTAATTATTAAATATATGATAATCTATTTTGAACATATTCATTAATGTTATAGGGTTAGTTTAATCATTGAATATAAATAATCAATTTTGAATAGATGAACAAATTTCACAAATCTATGAAAGTGTTAGACAATGATAAATTGGTTCTGTTATAAATGGATTAGTTAATCTAAATGATTAAATATATTAGAATTTGGGTAGTGATTCATACATACAAGGTAAATTGTTTACATTTCAAACTGCATTTAAGGGTGTTACCTTTTGACCCTAAATGGACTCTTATAATAAATTGTTAATTGCCCTAACAAAAATTTGTTGTATGTTTTGGATTTTTGCTTATATGTTTATGCATGGTGCATGGCATGGCCTTTTAGACCAATGTAATTGGCTTGTTATGATGCAATGTATGAGATGCAACATAATAATACATAATAGGATAACAAATAACTAAATCCCTTATTAAAATTAAGTCACGAAAATGCCTACCATAATTCAAACACCTGTCAAGATTTTGATTTCTAAATATAGGTTTTGCCAAAGCAAAGCATATTAAGCCATCTCAGTAAGACAAGATGGATAATGGTGATATCCATAAGTTTAAAATGGTTAGACATAACTAGGTTACCAAAATAGTTTTAAACCTACACCATATGATAGGATAAGCTGAGACATGTGATGTTAATATCCATTTACATAAGATATCATTGGTATAATGTTACATACCTAAATAACTAAATTGTAAGTGATAAGCCAAAACTTACATATAATTCGGTGAAATATGGATCTTGGCCCACTAAATAATTCAATTGTTGAAAATTTATAATTTAAGGGTAGATTTGGTAAAATTTAGTGGGAGTTAATATTTAATAAAATGCTAAGTGCACTATATATATCTTTGTTTTAGATTATGGCTTCAAACAACACTTCTAATTTATCACTGTGATTGATCCTTGAGAAGGATAAATTGAATGGAATTAATTTCCTAGACTGGTATAGAAATTTTAGAATTGTTCTCAAGCAATAAAGGAAGGAATATGTCTTAGATCAACTTATCCCCATAGAGTCTGCTGCTAATGCTCCTATAGCCCAAAGGGATGCTCACTCTAAGCATCTCAATGACTCAGTAGATGTCACTTGCCTCATACTTGCCAATAAAGAATTAAAGCTTCAAAAGCAACCGATGGAAATAGAGGCTTATATATGATAGGTGATCTTAAGGAAATGTTCTAAGAAAAGGCTTGAGTTTTAGATTAGCAGTTGGTAACTAGTTAGTCCTTAATCATTTGCAAAAACTTAGTCTTTCCATTAGCCAAAAGTTAATTGTTGGCATCACTTTTCAGTTATTACTAAGCATCTCAATGACTCAATAGATGTCACTTGCCTCATGCTTGCTAGCAAAGAATCAGAGCTTCAAAAGCAACTAATGGAAATGAAGGCTTATACTATAGTGGGTCATCTTAAGGAAATGCTCTAAAAGAAGGCTTGAATTAAAAGGCTCAAGACTATTAAGGCTTTACTCTAATGCAAGTTATCAACTGTTAACTTAGTTTGTCCTCGATCATTTGCAGAAACTTGGTCTTGCCATTAGCCAAGAGTTGGCTATTGGAATCACTCTCCAATCCTTATCATATGATGTGTTCATTATGCACTATAACATGCATAACATGGAGAAAAGTGTCTTTAAATTTCATGAGATGCTCAAGACTGATGAACTAAACATCAAGAATAATACCAAAGAGGTTTTGATGGCTAATAAAGGGAAAGGTATGAAGAAGAAGGGAAAGGTAAATTAAAAAAATATAAAGGACTTAAAGAAACCTAAGCCCAACCTTAAGTCCAAACACCAAAAGAGGGAGCATGCCATTTCTACAATGAGTTGGGTCATTGGAAAAGAAATTCCAAGCTCTATTTGGATGATCTAAAAAAGAAAAAAGACATTCAGGTTACCACTCTGGGTATACATATTATAAAGGTCAATTTATCAACTTCTGAGTCCACTTCATTGGTATCAGATACCAAATATGGATCTTGCATTTGAAACAATGCACAAGGTCTAAAAGGATTAGATCTTTGGCCAAGGGTAAGACAAACCTACGAGTTATGAATAAAGCAAGAGATGTTGCCTCAACTGTATGAACTTCTAAGTTAGCTTTGCCTAGTGGACTTATTTTGACATTAAATAGTTGTTATTATGTGCCTACTTTAAGTAGCAACATTATTTATGTTTCTTATTTGGACATGAAAGGTTTTGAATTTTTTATTAAGAATGATAAATGCTTAATTTCTTATGATGACATGTTTTATGGTTATGCTCATTTATCGAATGGTCTTTATTTCCTAAATTTTGAAAATAAAAATGTTGAGTCCATCTATAATATTAATACCAAGAAGCATAAATTCAATGACTCAAATTCTAATTATCTCTAGCACTGTCATTTGGGCCACATAACTAGGAAATGCATATCAAAGCTTCAACAACATGGACTTTTGAATTCATTTGTTTTGAATCATTTGAAACATACAAATCTTATTTATTAGGTAAAATGACTAAAGCCCATTTCATAGGGCATAGTGAAATGGCTAATAAGTTATTGGGCCTAGTAAATATTGATGTAAGTGGATCAATAAGTTCAAATGCTAAAGGAGATTTCTAATACTTCATTACACTCATAAATGATTATAACTATATCTATCTTATGTAACATAAGTTTGAATCTTTTGAAATGTTCAAAATTTTCAAAAATGAAGTACAAAATCAACTTGGTAAACATATTAAAGCACTTCAATTAGATCGAGGTAGTGAATATTTAAGCTAAGAATTCATTGATCATCTTAAGGATTATGGGATAGTCATACAATTAACTCCACAAGGAACACCATAGTGGAATGGTGTATTTAAACAAAGAAACTGAATCTTATTAGATATGGTTCGATTTATAAGAAGTCAGACATATCTTTCAATCTCTTTTTAGAGGTATGCTTTAGAAATTGTTACATTTATACTAAACAGAGTTTCATCTAAGGTGATTGAAAAGACTATATGAACTGGGAAGTCTCCTAGTTTGTCTTTTCTAAAGATTTAGGGTTGTGACATTTATGTGAAATGTCAAATTTCAAAATTCACTAAAGGATATTACTTCCATAATACTTTTGAAAACAAAGTGTTTATTGTTGGAAATGGTGTCTTTTTAGAAATAGAGTTTTATTTCTAAAATAACTAGTAGGAGTAAATTTCAATTTGAAAAAATTTGAGAACCATAAGATAGTGTTTAACAACCTATGGAATATCAATAGGATTCACAAGCAATTATTAAACTTGTACAAGTAACACAAGCTCCAATAAGGTCTATAAGAACATGTCAGATACTTGAGGGATATGGATTTCTCTTAATTAACAGTAAAAAAGTGATGGTTATTAACCAAAGTGAGCTCACATCCTATCAAGAGGTTATGAATAGCCCAAACTCTAAGAAATGGCTAGAAGCCATGAAATCAAAAAATGCAATCAATGTATGAGGATTAATTATGGAATTTGATTGATCCCCCTAAGGTTTTAAAAACTATTGGGTGCAAATGGGCTTTTAAAAGAAATATACATGGATGGCAATGTGCATACCTATAAAACAAGGCTAGTTGCAAAAGGTTATAAGCAAACATATGGTATAGAATATGATGAAACCTTTTCAATAGTTGTTATGTGTAAATCCATTTGAATTCTTCTTGCCATAGTAGCATACTATGATTATGAGACATGACAAATGTATGTCAAATAGCATTTCTTAAGGAAATCTTATTGAAGATATGCATATGACATAACAAAAAGGTTTTGTCAGTCCTGAGAATTCTATAAAGGTTTGCAAGCTTTAACAGTCCATTTATGAATTGCAGTAAGCTTCTTAGAGTTCAAATCTTCATTTTGTAAAAGCAGTCAAAGAGTTTGGTTTCATGAAAAATGAAGATGGGCCTTGTGTTTACAAGAAGGTTAGTGAGAGCGCAATAGTTTTCCTTATGCTATATGTTAATGACATATTACCCATTGGAAAAGATATCCATACTCTGCAAAATGTTAAATTATGTTAGAGAATTATTTTTCAATGAAAAGATTAGGTGAAGCAACCTATATCTTAGGCATCAAGATCTATAGAGATAAATTTAAGGGGTTTATTAGCCTTTATTAGAGTACATACATTGTTAAGGTAATAAATAGATTCAGTATGTAAATTCCAATAGAGGAATCTTACCAATGTCACATGGCATAACTTGTAACAAGATTCAATGTCCATAAATAAAGGATGAGTGAGAGCGTATGAATAAGATTCCATATTTTTTTACTAATATATCTATCATGTATGTTATATTATGTACTCGACTTGATGTCTCATACACACTGAGTACAATGACTAGGTACCAGTCAGATTTAGGTGAAAGTCATTAGATAGCTATTAAGAATATCCTTAAGTACTTGAGAAGGACTAAAGATGTATTATTAATATATGAAGGATAGGAAAACGAGCTAGTTGTAAGTGGTTACATAGACGATAGCTTACAGTCTGACAAGGATGATTTTTTATCGCAGTCAGGTTATGTGTTTTATTTGAATGGAGGTGCAGTGAGCTTGAGAAGTTTAAAGCAAGATACCATGGTCGATTATACAATAGAAGCTGAGCATATAACCACCTTAGAAATAGCTAAGGAAGCTATTTGGACCAATAAATTTATCACTAGATTGGATGTTATACCTAGCATTTCAAATTCAATAGACTTGTATTGAGAAAATAATGGAACCATAACACAAGTTATGGAGCCAAGATCACATCAATGACCCAAACATATACTCAGGCATTTTCATCTCATTCAAGAAATCATTAAGAGAGTAGACATAAATATATGCAAAGTGCCAACAAATGACAACATTGTTTATCCATCCACCAAATCACTATCATAGCCAAAGCATGAGAGTCATGCTAGATCAATGGGTATTAGATATAATTTTAATTAGGCTTAGTTCAAGTGAGGGACTATTAATTATGTGCCTTAGGCTAATTCTTGTAATCGATATTTTCTTAATAATGTCATGGTTGCAATTTTATTAAATATCTCGTTTATATTTTATTTACGACTAAATTATAAATTTCATGAATAGTTCATTCTACCTAATGTCATCAAGTATGTAACTTGATAGCAAAACCTTTAGGTATAAAGAATTTTATTCTAAATTGTCCCTAGTTAATAATTATTGTTAGGATAATAATAAATGAAGGCTAGTATGTGTTTGATTGATGATTATGTTTTATTAGTCATAGATATGTAATATTAAATAAAACATATATATACATGTTTAAGAAGCATTGTATTAAACCAACCAGCTATGAGAATAGTCATAATATGTAATAGTCACTACAAGGATTAATAGTCATAAGCGATTCTCATGTAATAGTATTGACTTATTCATCTGACTTGAAAATCACCATAGATCCCAATATGATGTGCTTGATACAGTCCAACATTATCTTTAATAGGATAATTATACACGTTGATATTGGACATAAAGTAAATCATATAGATGAATATGAGTGACTAAGAAGGAATTTATCCCTGATGTATTTATCGAAAATATATCTCTTGGCCCCTTGATAAGTTAGGTTGAAGAGATTACATGGTCATGCAAAAATGAGTTGATAAAGGTTATCAATGTCTTTTTACATCAATATACTTAGAGATCAAAAAAGAATTTGAACTGTATAAGGATGACATGATTCATGTCTTATATTCAATTAATATATAATGTGACAAAAGGATTATAATACTATTGGAAAAATAGGTTAGGCTGGATAATTGGCTTTCACATAATTTAGGTAGTCATAATATCTTGCTAGAAGCCACTTATGACTTGTAAGCCAAAATAGATTTTAGGCCACTGCCAACATTATGTGAAATTACAGGCTCACACATATAGAATAAGCCCAAAATTAAATTGGGTTTTTACTCCTCTTTCTATTTTTAATTTAGATAAATTAAAGATAATATCAAAATTATTTTAGATATCTATTTAATTTTAAAGGTTAAAATGAAATAGGATATTATCTTATTTATATCTTTTAATATACAGAGTTAACATAAAAAATCTAAGTGATTAAGATATATATACGTATTTTAGGGTTTTTTAAAATGTATGGAACATTCACATTTTATTGAAAACATTTTAGAGAGAGCAAAAAATCCTAGTGCCAGCACATTAGATGTTTGGAGGGATTTGCAACCCTTTCTCTCTATTTAATTGAATCGCATGGATCCTTGGTGGGTTTCCTATGTAGAAATTTTTATTTTTTCACTATGGTCATTCTACAAAACCCAACACCATAGGTCGCTCCAGTCTATGTACATCTATAGTTAGAACAAATAACCACTGTAAGTATAAAACTAATGATAGTGAATAAATAATCAAGACTTAATTAAGATCCTTCTTTTACATTGTGAGGATACCTAATCGAAAGTGAGGGTGTTTAGGAAAGTAAGCCCGATCACCACTGAGGACTCTTTATGGCTCACTAAACCCCACATAATGAAGTGGGTATAGCAACTCTCCATGCCAACCATAAGGTTACTCCCCACTAACAAACCCAACTCCCTGGCCTAAGCCTGAGAATGAACATAAGCATCAGTCTATAAGCAATTAGAGTGAGCAAAATTGTAAAGAGAATGGGCTAAGGGAAACTCATAATGAACATTCATCGGCACCACACATATATAATGGGGCTCAGCAATGCCAATCTAGATAACAGTATAAGTAGGCTAGTGTTGCAGACTCTCAATCAAAGCGATGGAGTATATCTAGGTCCTTTAACTTTGGCACTAGGCAAATCTCAACTATGTCAAATGGATTTGAGAATAAAGTCGCCAATAAGGCATACAACAAGAAGCAATGAACATGTTGGTCCACTACCTCTCATAATCTGGCATCAGCGATGGGAGAGCACCCTCATTTATACTCAACTGCTTGAAAGAAAGGCTCTCATTAACCTGAGGAATATAACTCAAGTGTTAAAGGACATAGTATCTCTACAACACTAAATCATGTATATCAGAGTCAGTCGGGAAGAGGATATTAGAGAAGCAAATCCCAATTGGATAGGTGAAATATCTTAGAGTGATGGTGATCTCCCCTATCAATGGCAGCTGAATGATATAAGTAGTGTCCATCCACTACTTGGCTAACTCCTGACTCATCATAGAGTCGATGCAAAGGGCCTTCTCTGACAATGACTGAAATAAGGGTGTTAGACTGGTACCTCCAAATGAGCTAGGACTTAGGGTTGTAGTGCACAAAACCAAGAACTAGTTGAGCCCATCACTCTACCCCCCTTCTAGTAGGAGACGTCACCGAAATGAGAGAAATAAAGCAGCAAACACTCAGTATTTACACAACATGAAAGAAAGAAAGATGCTTAGGCATGCATATCAAGATCTGAAGGAAATCTATAGAAGAAAGCAAATCAACAACCCAAGTAAACACTTATTTTTGTAGTGGATAGGTTGTCAAATTACTTGATAAAAATCCAAACGCACAAGACAATTGAACCAGGTGACAAAGCAATTGTTTGAAAATTTTCTAAAAATCCCAAAAATTAATTTTTCAAAAAATTTGGTGAAAGTCCTAAAAGTTAACATAACAGTCATGCACTAGATTTTGCGAATCTAGCAACAATTCAACTAGAATCGACAAGAAAATACTTATAAAATAAATAAATAAATAATTTATTTATAATTTATTTATTTATTTTAGGTTTGTGTCTAATCCCTTACAAATCATTTCACAAAATCAATTTCTCGAACTTCTATATAAGTCATCAATGAAAACCAAATGCTAGTAAATCGGGGCAACAAATTGAGCTAACCAACAAAAATGAAATCTTCATAAAAAAAAAATAAAAGGTTAGTGTCTTAGAACTACTCTTAAATATTTTTTAAGCTAACTAAATGTTCACATGCATAAAGAAATTTTCAAGGTAGTGCCTCAAATCTATAGTGCCAAGGAAAAGGGTCGAGAATGTGAAAAAATAAATAACAAAAAGGGAAAGAAAAAGAACATTTACCTCTCCTAAGGTGACTCTTGCTAAGTGACAATATAAATTGTAGATCATTGGTATGTCACTTTATAGAGGAAAACTGATTGGAATGATCTTCAAGGTCGCTTTCATCAAAGTGTTCACCCTCATGAAGCTCATTGAGAATGTAACTGCTCTAGTGCATTGTACACAATGACCTCCTTATCAAAAACTCCTTGAGAATGTTGAACATCTCACTATCATCAAAGTCAACCATCATGTAAGTCTGAAAGCAAAGGGAAACCTAAAGAAAACTAAGGTAGAGAGTTTTTAGAGATAGAAAGTAGAAATAGTGAAAGCAACAATACGAATGAAGCCCTAAGCTATCTTCCAAACTTATATAGGAGATGAGGTCTGTAAAACAAAAGTGGTTTATACAGACCATCTTTTGTATTATGAAATTATACTCTATTAAGTGGTATGTTTGAACAACTTATTGTTTGTACACCCCACTAAAAAGAGAAAAATAGGCCTTTTAAGCCTAATTGTCTAATCACCATTAACCAAACCAGAGCCCAAGAAGAAAAGAAACACATATCACTCTAGTCCTCTGAATTACCAGCCAAATTACTAAACTACTACTAACCTTATCAAAGTTTGAAAAGCCCATTACAAATTGACCAATAAAGTTACCAAAATACATTTCAAGCATAAAAAGTGATTTCCACAAAATACCAGAAGAATTTTAGGCAAAAAATTCACATCCCTAGAACCATTTATTTATTTTAAAGGCAAGATTTTGGGCCTAAGCCATTCCTTTTAAATAATATTGAGTCCTCAGATAACTAGGAGGGCCATGATAGTGCAACCTTATCTCAAAGGCTAAGCAAATCAATATGCTGAAATGCCTAAAGAGCAAGCATAGCATCGGATCAACGTTGAGGGGCATCTTTAAGCAAGAACTTCTAGCCATAAAGGTTGAGACCCTTCCTAAAAAAATTTTATAACATTGGTAGCTATAAGAAGATAACTACAAACACACCAAATACAAGAATGCCTAGTACCTATTAGAAAAGCTGCCAAAATATTTAGTACCTACTTGAGAGCTGCTGGAAGCATAAAAAACCCCCTATTACCTATTAGAATGTTGCAAGAATATACAATAACTACTTGAGATCTATAGAAAGCACATAAATATTAGTATCCACTGGAAAGTTATCATAAAATCTCTAGTACCTACTAGAGAGCTACTAAAGATACATAAACACATGGGTACCTACTAGAAAGCTACTATAATAAGCTTTAGTGCTTTCTTGAAGAGCTATTAAAGCATTATATCCTTTGGTATCCATACTAGTGTTTACATTTGTGACATTATTTAGTTAAGTATTGTTTAAATAATCATTTCTCAAATGTTCTTTTCTAAGCCCCACAATGCAAGGGCAAATTCTGAACAACATATTTTGGGCTTTAAGATGCAAGTTCGATTATAGAATCACTAGAATTATTCCACAAAACACAAAAGGAGTTGTAAAGGAAAAAAGAGCAAGGCTTTAGGAAACCTTAGAATAAACCATAAAGACTAAGTCTAAACCTAAAAGACCAAGCCCACAAGACCATAAGCCTAAAGGTTGCTAGCCTTGTTTAATGGGCTATACAACCAACCACATGGTTATAAACTAACCATATAGCTATACTACCATGACTAAAACCCTAACCCTAGAAGATTATGAAACTAATCCCCCTTAAACCTTAAGGTTGTACAACTAAGTATGAAGGTTGTACAACCCTTCCCCTGGTTGTATAACCCTCTGATAAACCCTAATTTTAGAACATTCATTATCTTCTCTATGATTCGATACAAATAATATGTAACCAGAACCATTCTAAGCTCTAGTACATCCATTCTTCCTGTATTAATATCCCACCATTTTAAAAAGGGGGAAGGCTTGGATAACCTTAGAGTAATTCTACTGAAATTGATGTATATACCACACTTAATTTTAAAAATTAGAACCTTAACTCACTTAAACACCAATCTAAGGTAGAGCAAGGTCCTTAAACTTGCATTCTTTGGCATTCCTTAGCATTTTAGACGATAAAAACCAAATGGTGAGCCTCTGAGGGCAAAAGAACATTTAAGTGCATCTAAATGATCACTTGCATTATCTTCTCCTTCCCTATCTTTCTTCTCTTTTTTGGTTTAAGTTGTACAAATCTTAAAGTGGTCTATACAAAAGAGACATTGAAATTTTGGATATCTTTATTCCAAAGCTACCTTATATGATTCTTGAGATCCCTATTAACCAAAAAAAAAAAAAAGGATAGGTTTTCATAGCCAAGGATCCATGTTCACTTAAAATGAGATTTGAATGAATTTAAAGTTATTTTCATGATTTTATTATGATTTAATATGTTTTGGCCTTCCACTTCATGCTTAATACGATTTTAAGGTTTTTTTGTAGTGACAAATGAGAAGTTTATCACTCTAAGGACCTTGAGATCCATATTGTGCTTACTTGCATTTTAGCATATCTCTAAGTATGGAACTAGACATAAGTTTTGGCCTTGTGATTTCCCTTTAATAGTTAACATCCTAACCTTCTCAATGGTTAGATATGTTAATGGATGCCATGCTTTTCATGAATAATAAGGGGAGGGCTTAATGACTTGTGATGATTTAACCTTAAGCCACCAAGATCCTTTGAGGTGCTTGCATTTCATATTTATCATTCTTCATGTCTAATCATTCATGCATTTATTTTTTCTTAATGCTATTATATTGTTTGACTTATGTGGTGTTAAGATATTCATACTATGGACTTAGAAACATGATTAGGCCCCTTAACTTTGGAGAGATGGTAATATAGTGTTCATGAACTTTATTCACTTATTTATTTCATTTCATTTGCCTTATAACCATTTACTAACTTTGTGTTTTCTTAGATGTAGGTGGCTATTTATGTCACAGCTATAAATAATGGTATCATTGGCCATTTTATGATGATTTTGTGTAAATTAGGATGTGTAAACATTAGATTTTAGATCTTAGGATGTAAGCCCAATGATGAAAATCATTGAATTTATTCCCCAATATGCAAAGGGAAAAATCAAAGGAAGAGAAACCCTATGACCTTTTATTAATGATTCATACATTTTTACATGTGTTTTGCAAGCTGTATATTTTGGTTTATAATGGTAAAATGCAATGATCATGGACTTGGGTACATGTTAGGTTCCTAGACTATGGAGTTAGGGTATAGTAATATGATGGAACTTGCTTGCCTTTCTACATTTACTTTAAGTTTTTTTTTTTCTTATTTGCTTTCATGGTAATTCATTACTAACTTGTTTCTTCCTTTGGGTGTAGGTGTGATTGTTTGGGATGAGACCATGAACTTGGACTTTGCCTTTTTTCCATTATTGATAATCATGAGTGAATGGATGAATGCATGCTTGCCCCATGCCATGAATGCATGATCTTCATCCCTTCTTATGAATGTTATGTGTGGATGAGATGCATGAAACCTCTCCTTTAGTCATAGTGCATGACCCTTTCCCTTTAGTTTGATGACTTGATATTTTGAGACGGATTATGCTTTTATGTATGTCTAGGGGCACTAATTAGACTAATCAATAACTAGGCTAAAATATTAAAAGTGAACCAAAGATGTCCCAAGGCTGGATCCTAATATTTGGGCGGTATGGGGGTGTCCAACCACTTTCCTTAGTTGTACCCAATTTTTAAACCTAATTTCTAATGGGGTGAAAACAAAATGGGCATTTTAATTAACTTATATAAGCTTCAGATTTTGCCTTCCCCTAATTCTTGTCCCGACCACAGTCAAATGGCGACCCCATATTTCTTAAAGATGGTGCCAATGTATTGTCCCATTTTTAGTTCCCTTATGATCACTATTTTAGACTAAGGGCTTTGAAAATTAAGCAAAGCCTAAAAGGATCCCTTGAAGGTCCAATTGCATGCCATACCTTAGGGTCACTACTAACAAAGAGACCCTCGTCCTCTCAATCCCCCATTAATCAATAAAAGCATGAAATCATAAGTAAGATTCTACTCATTTGAGTCTCGCTATGAAATGTTCAAGGCACTCATAAGATGATATGTATGTTCGACCCTATGCAATGTCATATGAACCCCATCCTCTTTGATGACAATGCATGATACTCCCTTTTTATTATGATACATGATCTCTTTCCCTTTTGGTTAATTAGCACGATTGATATTGGTGGCGCTAAATACATGTTTAGGTACAGTAATTTAGACTAATAAACAACTTAGTAAAAATGGCAAAAGTGAACTAAAATTGCGCAAATGCCATATCCTAATATCCAAGTGGTTTGGAGGCACCTAACCTATTTTCTAAGCCACACCCAATTTTTGAACCTAATCTCTGATGGGGTAAAGACAAAATGGACCTTCTAATTGACTTAACTTAGGTTCAAAATTCTCCCAGCCTGAATTCTTATCCCTATTAAATTCGAGTGGTGACTTCACATCTCTTAGGGATGGTACCAACGTATTGTCCAATTTTGGTCCCCGATGACCACCACTTGGATAAAATGGCCTTAAACTTGTGCAAGGCCAAAAGGATCCCTAATGATCCAAATGTGTCCCACATTTTAAGGTTGTTACCAATGGAAAGACCCTCATCCTCTTGACCCTTCATTGGTCAATAAAAGGATGAAATCTCAAGAATGATTCCACCTGTTTGAAGACAATCACAACACCTCGAGCCATTCACAAGAAGGAATGGTGGTATTAATTAGAAGTTAGAAGCATATGTGTGTTAAAAAGGAGTGTAGAGGCATTAAGTTTATGAATATTAATGATTTCAATATTGGATTATTAAGTAATAAAGGCTAAAAACTAATTAGTGATGCTTCCTCCCTTATTGCTAGGCTTTTCAAGGCATGTTACTACTTAAGAAATGCATTTCTTGATGTATTGTTAGGGTATAACTCGAGTCATGTGTGATGGAGTATCTTATCATCACAAAGCATGTTAAACATGATGTCATTGAAAGGTTGCAATGGGATAAGCATTTCAATTTCTAAGGATGTTTGGTTACATAATGATGAGAATTCAAGAATTACTATAACTTTCCAATTAGTAGAAGTTGATCTTGTTGTTATTGAGTTAATGGCAAATGGTAAAGCTAGATGGAACTTGTAGGTTACTATTAAGCTATTCAATAATCATGATAAACAAAGCACATTTTCAAAAATCCCCTTAAGTATGAGTAACCCATCTCATTAATGGTGTTAGGCTAAGGAAGACAATGGCTTTTATATAGCCAATAACACCCATAGAATGTTATATAATTTGTATCATATTAATCAAGGTAGTGGAGTGGATGGTTTACAGAGGAAGCTTTTGAAGTTACAAGTCCCTCTAAAGGGAAAACATATGATGTGGATAGTCGCAATAGGCTACTTGCCCATAAATGACCTCTTATTGAAAAGAATAATTAATATTGATCCTTTTGTCTAATGTGTGGTTGTTACATGAATAAATAAAATCATGTCTAGTTGACTATGCCTTTGCTCAAAGTTATTGGATTATGATCTTTAATTAGTTTTGTTTTAAGTAATGTTAATAATTTTATTGATTAGATGTATATTGTCTTTAACGAATTTGCCTTGAAGGATTGTGTTAGTGTGATTATGCTTCATTATGGATTATGGCAAATTATTGTTATATGAAGTGGAAAGTTCCAATAATTAAGTGCTATAGAGAATGTGGCAATAAATTTCCTGAACCAATGGCTAGAAGCTCAAGCTAAAAGGGAAAAATTGCTAAGCACTCTAATGCTACCAAATGATGCTCATACTAGATGGACAAAACCTCCATATAGGCAGTTCAAGTTAAATGTTAATGCATCTCTATTTTTATATTAACATAAATATGGTATTGATTGTGTGAGGTATGTTTATGGGGGCTACTTCTAAATCTTTCTCGAGCATTATCACTTCTCGAATAGCTAAAGCCATAGGAAGGAGGGAGGTCCTAAGTTAGATTTGGTCTTGCCATTTATTCAATATTGTTCATGAATCTAATTTGCAATTAGTAGTTCAGGCAATCAATAATGCAAACATCATCAACTCCTTTTTTGGTTTGTTAATTAAAGACTATAGGTCTCTTATTCATGATATCACAAATATGTCTTATATTTTTACTAAAAGATCTACAAACCATATTGCTCATTCATTTACTAAGGCAATTGGTTCAATGTCTAATCTTGATATATAGGGTTATCAACCCTATGAGTTTTTTAGTCGTATGTTAGAGTCTGATTTTAATATTTCAATTATGTTTAGTTCTATTAAAAATAGTTTAATATATATGGTGCCACCATTGAAATGGGATAATACATGTTCCCTTAAAAATTAGGAGCCCTAAAAATTTAAGATGATGGAGTTTTTTAATTTTCTATATTGATTCATCTCATGTTTAGCCCTACTATAGTTATGGCATATCTTATGGTCTTATATATAATGGTATTTTAAGTTTTAATAGGTTCTCCACATTAATGTGAATTAGTAGGTAATATTATATTTAAATACATTCAACACCTTGATTGTTATTAAAACATTACTAACCAAAGTGTCAGCTTGAGGTACTTCACACTTAGAGGTGTTAGCATGAGGTGCTTAAGGATTATGGAAATCTCACATCAAAAGTTAACAAGAAAGGTTGGCAACTTATATAAGTTTAGGCCCAACTATTATACAACTTAGGTTAACCATTTTAGGCTATGTAATTTGGCCATTATTCATAAGTTATATAGGACAATTGGGTCCAAGTCATTACAATTGGTACCAAAGTCACTATAAGTTAGAAATTTATGAAGAGCTTGTGGGCCTATGAATAATGGGGCTGCCCATGGATAAAGATGTGGTGGAACTGCTTGAGTCACTAGCGAATCGCAATCCTATAGGCTATATCCCAACAAAACATAGTTAACAACTTGCTAGCATAAGACTAGTTGCAAACCAAGTCATGATGATGACATCACGAGCCTAAGAAAAGGAGATTGTAACATTCTCAATTGAGGTATAAACTTGAGATGCTTCACATTTAAAGGTTTTAACTTGAGGTGCTAAGGGATTATGGAAATTTCACATTAAAAGTTAACAAAAAAGGTTAGCAGCTTATATAAGTTTGGGCCCATTTACTATAACAATTTAGGTTAATCGTTTTAGGCCATTTTACTTGGCATTATTCACAAGTTCAATCGTTTTAGGCCATGTGATTTGTCATTATTAACAGGCTATGCAAGACAATTGGGTCCAAGCCATTATAATTATGATTTAAATTTTAAAGGCTAGCTCTTCATATATGAAGGCATAGTGACAAAAAAATAATAAATAATTTTATCTCAAATTAATTAAATTTTATTAGCTATACTTTTAATCAAAACTAAAAATAAAAAGCTTATGTCATTATAATAGTTACTTTTACTTAATGTAATTCACAACTAAATCAATTTTTTAAAACTAAAAAAAAAGGAGAATTTTTATGAAATATTCATAATCTAATTGATAATAAAATTTTAAATATTTTAGAAAAACTAAGAAAAGAATTATTTTCTTTAAATTTTGTTGGACTAGGATGGTTAATCCTAAGTCTTGGACCTCTTTTAATCTTGACAAAGGAAATTGATCAATTCTAATGTTTTAATTAAATGTTGTTTTATTGTTTTTAGTTAGTCTCTAAATTGAAAGTTGGATGAAGTCCATAATCTCTAAAGAAAGCAAAGTGTCTCCTAATTTGCAACCGCAACTTCAAATATTGCGACCGTGAACTAGACTAAAGCTGGTTGAAAAATTGGACAGGCGAATTCGTAGGCCACTTCTCTTCTGTGACCCATCTAAACATGGGAGTGCCAAAGTGATAGAGAATTCACAGTGTGTGTCACACCTCAATTACGATCACAAATTTCAAAGTAACTCAAAAGGAAATCAAGTCCATAACCACATCATGACAAGTGTCTCAGGTGACCGTTGGAAGACAAAAATTGTGATGGAAACTTGTGGGTAGCAACCGTGAATCATGAAGAAGAAGATGAACATTTTAACAGATGAATTCATGTCCTAAGTCGCGCCCTCTACAAGAAAAATCGCGACCACTACTTTTGTAAGCAGGTGAAAGGCAACGATTATATTTTCCTAGTGAACCAATGAGAAGATGACACGTGGACTAGCTATTAGACACAAATGGAGATTTTCATTACATTTTTAGACTCCCATATGGAAAATTGGAAAATTGCAAACGCGAAAGAGTAGTAGCGATCACAAATGAAGTCTGACAAGCATTTAATGCAAAATCTATCTAGCATACTTTGGAGATTTGCTACCAGTTTTTTTGCAACGTCTCTTTAGTGGGTAGAGGCTATAAATACCTCACCAAACAAATGTAAATGAAAGAGAATTCATTAATTTGTAACCTAAACTCTTGCAATTTTGCTACTCAATCTTTTTTATTCTTTAAGTGATTATTTGGTGTGAACATAAACACCATTTGTAAAGGTTGTAGTGTGAGCCTGTAAAAACACTAAAGAGAGTTATTGTATGAGCCTTAAAAACACAAGTGTAAAGATTATTGTGTGAGCCTCAAAAACACAAGTATAAAGGTTGTTGTATGAGCCTTGAAAAAACAAGTGTAAAAGTTAAGTGTGAGCTTAGAAACACCATTTGAAGATAGTGGAACACCCAATTGCAGAGAATTGGGGAATGGACGTAGGGTCAATTATACCCAAACCACTATAAATCTTATGTCTCTCTTCTATTCATTTTCCTTCTTACATTTTTGTTTTAATTTTTATACACCAATTCAACCTGCCCTCCCCCTCCTTCTTGGTGCCTAGGGCCAATAAGTGGTATCAGAGCCAAGCCTCACATTCTAGCCTTAATTCAATGAGATAAGATCAATGGCACAAAAAGGAATCCATTTACACCTCAAGCCTCACTTTGATGGATCTAACTATACTCATTGGAAGTATAGAATGGAAATCTATCTTGACACAGATGTGGTAGACCTTTGGGATGTCATTGTCAAAGAATGAAATCCACCCATTAAGGTAGTGGATGGAATTGAAGAACTTATCCCAAGGGAAGAATGGGTTGAAGCTCATCGGAGATCAAATGGCAAAAATAAGAGGGCAATGGCCATTCTTCTAAGCTCTCTCTCTAGAGAATAGATTAGAAGAGTGCAACATTGTCAAACAGCACATGTTATTCATGATGAAGAATAATGAAAGCATCACTAAAATGATGAATAGGCTCTTATCCATTGTCACCAACATGAAAAAATTCAGAAGGACTCTCACAAAGTATAAGGTAAACATAAAAATCCTTAAAACTTTTTCTTTAGATAAATTTGGTGATAGAGTGTGTAGCATCTAAGAGTCCAATCCGAAGATTGGGAAAGTGCCAACAGAAATGTTAATAGGCAAACTCTTAACTCATGAGTTGGCCTTACAAAAAGATAATCAAATGAAGAAGCTAAGAGGCCAAGGAGATAAACTAGAAAAAGGAAAAAGAACACTAGCTCTTAAATCCTCAACAAAAGAGAAGGAGGTAGAAATTACCTCAAGTGATAAAGAAAGTGATAAGGAAGAAGAGGAACTAACAATGCTCTCAAAGAGGACAAAGCAGTTGATCAAAAGAAGAAAAGAAAGAAAAGGTTTCAAGAAAACAACTCATAGTCCAAGAGAAAAATCCAATAATGTCACTTGCTATGAATGTAGCAAGAAAGGCCACATCAAGTATGCGTGTCCTAAATTAAAGAAGAAGAAGAGATGGGACAAGAAGAAGAAGAAAAGTTGTTCAACCACTTGAGATGATAGCTAAGTGAAGAAGAGAAAGAAGGAGAAGTTGCCAATATTTGTTTCATAGCATAAGAAGATTCTACTAATGAGGTAAGTACTTCTTCTCATTCTAATTCTAATTTTGAATTTGATGAGATAGATGAAGAGCTTTTAGAGGCTCTAACTATGAGATATGACAAATACAAGTCACAAATGAAATCTTACAAAAGAAAATGTCAAAAACTAAAGTATGAGTATAAATCCCTCAATGACATTGTAAGAGAATTGAAAGCATCTAATGATGAGCTCAAAAAATCTGTGGATAGTCTTTCTACTTCATCTTCTTCAATGGTTTCACTAAGATAGGAGAATGATACTTTGAAGGGAAAAGTCATTGAGCTTAGAAGCTCAATCTCCAAGTTCCATAAAGGAAAAGAAGCTTTGGACACATTGATTGTGCCACAAAGACCACCACTAATTAGACATGGTCTAGGCATCAATGGAGCCTCCTCATCATCTTAAACCACATTTTTTAGAGCTTCAGAACCTCAAATCTCAAGGGTTAAGGTAATTAGGAAGAAAAGTGCTCCTAGTAATAAGCCTC
>CATIWR010209487.1:0-42986 GCA_949677035.1 Omphalea diandra | reverse complement strand
ACATGTAAATCTTATTGTGCTGATAGAAGTCTCTGAAATTGCGTATGTTTGTAGTGAATAAATACAAACTATCACTCTTTGGCAATTAAGATAATATTTTTGAAATCAACATTTTTAGACAGGGATTATGTTTTCTTTATTATGTTAAAGACTAACTCAGTCTTGTTAGACCATGTTGTCAACATCACTTAGCATATATTTCTGGCACTATTTTCTTCAGTCTACTATTGGTTATTACTTGCTTTTAACCTTTTGAACTTATCACTCTTATTCAGGAATTTGTGGAAGCAAGGCGTACTGCTGGACTTAATAATGCCCCTCCTTGTTTTTGGTCTCCTACTCCTCCTCTAGAATTGAACGAAGCTCCTGCTGAAGCATTATCTGCTAACACAGGATTTTTATCTTTCGGTATTGTCACAAGAACCAAAAAGAGTTTGTTTCCTCCTCTTTCATTCTCATGATAACAAATTGTAATGCAATGGCGCAGTCATATTTCCTCGCCATGTAGAAGGCAAAAGTTGGACCGTACGGTGTGGAATTTATCAACATTTCATGCCTATGTTAGTTATCATGTTAAGGTAAGTTTATTTTGCATAAATTTTTTAACACCTCGATTTCTATGTCAAATGTTGGTTATCATGTTATAATAAGGTTCTTTTACATAATTTGTTACAATTCTTCATTTCTATGTAAAAATTCTCATGTGCTAGCTGCAAAACACGAAAAAGCATGGATTCCTTGTTAATTATCATGACCAAAAATTGGTGATACTTTCTTTTCTCCATGAAATTTGTGAAAAATGGTTTTGGTTTTCTTCTTACACTGACTTAATATTTCTGGTCATAAAATGAATGGGTTAATGTCTTTGTACTCATGCAACACTAGTCCTCAATTCCTCTGGTTCTTTCTAAAGTTTTAAATTGTTTTATGTTGCTGTGAAATGATGCAAACCATGTAACTGGTTTACATGAGTAGGAATTTGGGTTATTAATGTGAAGTTGTGTTGTGCTTGGGAATGTCTGATAGTGGGTTAATTCTTTTTGTGTGCTGGTTTGGCAAATGCAGCATTCTTTGTGAGTGGACTTTCAATTATTGTAAATGTGCAACATATCCAGGTAGTTTGCTTAGCTATTCATTCATCAAAAGATTCCATGGATGACCATCTGGGTAATATTTATAACATTTCTTCAATGTCCATGCTTACTGAAAGCAGAGATTACTTATCTAGGAGTTGCTGATGCCTAATCAACTGTTTGACTAATAAAATGGATTTTGATCATGACATTTAGTTCACGCTGCTTTCTGCTATTTATATAGTAGTACTTGAGAAGCTTGGGTAAGGAATGCTGCACAGACTGAGTTTATGAAAGATGTTTTGTATGAATTGCTTTCCTATTTTATCATTGGGTCCTTCTAAATTATTATAATGATACATAATTTCATTATTCATGCCTTTTTTTTTTTTTTTTTTGGGGAATTTCTGTAACTCTGTTTTTGTTGACTTTTGTGCTTGGCATTGGATAAATGGGGGAATGGTTTCTGGGTCATTTGAGGTCTTTCCATGTCTTTAAGCATCATTTCTGCTTTAGCAGCATTCAGGTTTTTTACTTTATCATGATTTCTTTTCCAATGCTCACGTCACTTTCATGTATGAATAGCTCTTTTGATCTTAATCACTTGCATTCATCAACAGTTTTCAGAAGGTTTCATGCATACTCGCATGCGGCAGCGTGTGGAGTCTTTGATTCAGGTAAGACATTTGATTTCTGCTGTAGCTTCTACTTTGTTTTCTATGCATGTAGATTGCTGTAGCTGAAAAATCTGATAGGCCAAAAAGTATTCTTTCATAACCAATGAAACTTATACATTTGCCTTTGTGGTTTCATTTTGCATTTAATATTTAGTTGACATTGTCATTTCGCTATCACGCCACACTATATTTAAACATTAAGGCAGGTTTCTTTCAGCTGTATCAAAAGTGACAGCAAACCTGAAGGGGGAATAGAAAGATCATATTGTTGCTGCTGTTTTTGCAAATAAAAACAGCTAACCATAAATGAGATCACTGACTTTTGTCTTTTCATAGCTTTTGTTCGTTGGTCTCTGTGCAGGGTCTAATACATCCATAAATGATCCCTACGTGAACAATATAAAAATTTAACTCTCAACCTGTAGAACCTACATCTGTTGGTTAGCAACAGTAATAGGCCATCATCATATGCTCGCAGCTAGGATAGCCATATCAATGATGCCAGTTAAGTGGAAGGCTACAATGAATTTGCTCTCACACCATAGGCAATTACATAGTCTAATTGAAGCACTGCTAGAGTGCCAACTCATAGGACTTGAATTTAGTCTCATTGCCTTGGTGTCAGTTATTTCCTAGACAAAATTTGTTGGCTGTAACTTGCCTCGTGTTCTTTTCCGGCAGTGTAACTGCTAATCTCGGGAGTTACTCTTTTACCAGGATTGCAGGAGCTATATAGATATACGTAGATCATTGCCACTTTAGATCACACCTATCCATGAAATGTCATTGCTCTTAGTATCCAAGTTAAATTTAACATTTTGATTGCAAATTCCACTTGTCATGCATTAAGTATGCAGGTGGCAGAAGATTCCATGGAATACAAATCAATCTTACAGCTCAAGTTTTAGACTCAGCTGCTTTGACGAAACAATCTAGTAATCAATTTTCAAGACTTATGAATGCAATGTAGGTTTAATGAGGCCCACATGAGTTGTATAAATGTATTGGAGATATTCAATCTGTAGCTTGTCCTCTTATTAGAAATCAACTTAAGGGAAGTATGCTATGCAGAATATCTCTTCAGCTTGTACTGATTACTGAGGTTTTATTCACATTTTTATCAATCTAAGGAACATCATATCTGACTTTTTCTCTAGTTTCATAATATTTGTGCTTGTTTCATCAGTGATGGTGATTTTCCTGTAAGCCTTATAGCTAATCTATGTCTTAAAAATACAGCTTTACATTTCTTTTATTATAATAGGCATTGGATCGTGCAAAACCTGATTTAGGGGAGAAAAAGAAATCGCCCAACAGTAGATCTTTCAAACGGCTGGTTTGTATTGATAACATCTATCCTTAACTAAAGCTGATAAATTTTAAGTTCTATACGTCTTAATATCTCACTAAACTGTAGAGTCTGAAAGAAGCTCGGTCTAATTCGAAGTCTTGAAGGTGGAATTGTATGTTTCATGGTACTCCACGAAGAGCTGGATGGTATTTGTTCAGGAAGGCCTTCTGCAAGTGCTTCTAATATTTGCAGTAGAAAAAATGGAAGAGAGCAAGCAAAATGAAAATGTTTAGTTTTCAATGTAGAGAATTTTGTTTATTGTTGCTTTCTGAACAGCAAAAGTACCAATTTTTTAGGTAAAATTTTTTGTTTATTTTTATCAATTCGATTCCTATTTGGAACATTCATTGTTCTAGTTTCTTGACATTTGGTTTCCTTTTCTTTAGCATGTCAATTGAATTTTACCAACCCATTTGAACATCATCAATTCAATGCCATTGTTTAGGATAACTAAAAATCTGAAACAAATATACTTATTTCTTAGATTATGCATTTGTACATAAATGAAGAAATTTGTTCAAATGGGGTTCTCGAAATTTTAACATTAGGCTTATCAAAGTATATATATATATATATATTGAATTGAATTCTTTAAGCGATGATATGTGGTTAAAAGAGTGATTGAAATAGAAGCCTTTTTTCATTGTATTTTAACAAATTTTGAGAATTTTTAGTATTACACTTTAAAAATATTTATGTTGTAGATTTTTAGAGTAAGCATTTTTTTAAAAAAAAATTTCATTTCATTATTTTATTAAAAAATTAACTGACTAAGTGTCAACATAAACAAGATGTAACAAAAGTTAGCCAAACTGAGTAAAGCTTAAGTTGGCCAAGAAAATTTTTATTTTTCATTTGTTGAAGTTTATGGTTTTATTTTTGCTTTGATGGTAAAAATTAGTGGAATGTTATGCATGTGTACAAATGTTTATTTAGGGTTATAGGTCGTAATCAATTAAATTCAAGAACATATCTCATTAAAAGCTATTTTGAAGCTTTGGAAGCCTCTCAAGTCAAGTGAAATATTTCTAATATCTCTATAAGATCAAGTTTGAAAACTGTAGAAAAGATATGAAAGACTTTAAGAATGGATTGGATGCATGAACAACACTCCACGACTTGAAAATTTGGCCATGCCTATAGAAAAGACAACTATAGTGATGGGATCAAGCCTCCATCTAGTGTAGAGGTGGTAACGTTTGGATTAGGTGGATTTAATTAGGTCCATTTTGGATCAATTTGATTTTAGATCTTTTTTTTGGATGAGTTGAAATTAGGTCGTTTTGAATTATCGGTTGGGTTAGAGCATAAGATCAAGGCATCACTCAAGGTGGATCACTTAAGCCTACCCAAGGTGGATTTTCGGGCACCACTTAAAAGCTTAAACAAGTAGTTTTTAGGCACCACTCAAGTCTTTCCCAAGATAGTTCGTTGGTATTATCTTAGACTTTTCACTATGGTCATTGTTTTAGGGTGATCCTAAATCCTAAGAAATATTCTCACATAAGTTTACAAGAATTATATAAGGAATACTCTCACACTTAAGCACTTACAACTTAATAATGAACTGACACTTTATGACAAGCTTGAGTTGCTATGATGCCTTTTTGAAATTTTGAACTTTTTCTTTCCTATGAAGATAACTCACATAAGCACGTGAACAAATTTAATTCAAAGGCTAAATTTTTTATGCTTTAGATTACTCTTTTTAGCTTAAAAATTCACATAAATGTATTGCTCTTTCAGATGAAACTCTTTTCTTGTTGAATCTCGTCTATGAATACTTATATGTGAGGAAAAAATAGAAACTAGCATTATATTATTGTCAGACTGTCAATATAGTCGTTGGATAGGTTTAATGCTCGTTGGTGGAGTTTAATAGTCATTGGGTTGATTAATGCCTATTGCTATAACTTCAATGTTCGTTTGTTGCAGACTGACTTCCTTATCCACGATCATTCAGATGATCCAACATTCATTGGTACTAGCCATAGAAAAGGTTTCCATGTACTAGCTTTCTCTTTCCTCATCTAACCATCAATTCTAATGATCATTGGATTTAGTCCATGAGTATTGGATTTGTTCAAAGCTCATTGGTGAGCTCTTCAACCATCGTTGGGCTATCTAGAGAGTTTAGCTACTTTTACTAATTTTTCTCACAACTTTTGGAAATCTTGACATCCCATTGAAATATGTTCCATAGTCGTTGTCCTGGTTGTCCATGCCCTATTGGTACTTACAGAAAGTTTAGCTAGTTTTATAAGACTTTTCCTATGAGCGTTGTGAAACTTCAAGGCTTGTTGGTCTATCTTCAATGATAGTTAGTCACATCCCCACGATTGTTGGCACTTTCAAAAGGTCTATCTAACTTTTCTAATTTTCCTAAGTGTTTTACCACTGATCGTTGAAATACTTCAATGATCGTTTGCGACATTCAACAGTCATTAAGACTACTTCCACCATGGTTGATAGTGTTTAAGCTTCTAATGCTTGATCATTTGGCATCTACATCAACCTTAAGTTGGGAATCTAATCCTCTCGTGAAATGGTGAATTGAGGGACCCATAAGATCAAACATGAAAAACTTACATAAATGTTAGATCATAACTTGTTTGTAATCATCAAAATAAGAGCCTAAAACCTAGAAGGTTCAACAATATTGTCTCACAGTGTCTTAGTGGGTAAAGTTCAATTTTCTTGATTTTTTATAATTATTAAATTTGGGTACTAAAATTAATGTTTATATAAGGATTAATGGCATAAAAATGGATTGTATGAATGTATTAAGATGTTAAATGATAAATTGCTTGAGAAAATTGAGGATAAATGAATGTAACTAAAAGCTAATTGCATAATTTGACTAAATTGAATGAATTTGGTTAACTTTGACAAAATTTTAACCCTATTCATAGTTTTTGGCCAATTCAAGCTAATTGATAGCTTGTATGACAACTCCATTAGTTCTTGCACACTTTTGGCAACAAGAGCTTCAAAATGTCTTTGGTTGTTTCCATGATGGCCACTCTTAATAATATATATTATATTGGCCCATAGCATTTCAGTAAGGAAAGCTTAAATTTTCTTAATTTTTGAATATTGTTAAACTAAGGTCCTAATTATGAAATTGATATTTATATAAGGATTAATAGCATAACAATGCATTGTATGAATGTATTAAGATGTTAAATGCTAAATTGATTGAAGAAATTTAGGATAAATGGATATAATCTAATTGCATAAATGGACTTAATTCAGGAAGTATGAATAAAATAAGGGACTAAGATGTTTAACATGGATTTAATGATGAAGATGCATGCTAATGGATGCCAAGTGATGAATTATGGGATCCTAAATGGACTATGGACCCTAATAATGAGTGTTATGCACATAACTGTAGTTTCAAGACTAAATTGTAAGTTTAGTATGAGCTTAGACTTAAATCTCCTTATGGTTCATTTTGCCTAATAATAACTGATAGTGCAACATATGTTCTATAGATGGATTTATATAAGTCTCCATTTACTATTTTACTTATGTTAATATAGATTTATTCGCATATTTAGGCATGTGATTCTAAGGTTTTAGTATATAGGAAAGTAAAAGGTAATTATGGATAGAGATACTAGGTGAGGGTTTTATTATTTCGTATATGTCCAATGCATGCGTTTATTATAATTTTTATATATAGCCAAAATATGTCAAAATATGTTAATAAAAATCATATACATTGTTATGAATGAAATGAGCATGTTTGTAAGGTCTAAAATTCGGTTTAGAAAATATCGACAACTTGGATCTATTTTAAGAATATTTTTCCTATTTTTATGTATATAACTATGAATTTTAATGATTTAATGATGATTAAATATATTTTAATGTATTTAAAGAAATTATTTAATGTATATGTTAGTGTTTTAAAGATAAATGATTTTATATTGATGAAATTATTATTAGTATTTTAAAGATAAATGATTTTATATTGATGAAATTATTATTTTAATTAAGATTATATTATTTATTTATGAATTAAATTTAAAGTGTTATGTTTGATGAATATTTATATTTAATAAATTAAATTTAAATGTGTACATGATGATATTTAATATTTTTAAGATGAGTTTATATAAAGAAAATATATTTAATGATTTAAGGATTAAAGAGATAAATTTCATTATTTAAGTATGCTTTTAAATGAGATTTAAGAAATTTATAGAAATTAATTTAAGTTAAAATGAGTATTTAAATAATTTTAATATTAATTATATTATGTGAATTTAATATGTTAAATAAATATTTAAAGAATTTAATTAAATGACATTATTTATTTAAATTTATTTAAGCTATTGATTAAGTAAATTTAATTAAGATATTATGTGAATTAATTAAATTTAAAATAATTAATTATGAAAAATTAAGTTATTTATGTTAGAAGAATTTTTATTAATTTTGAGAGATTAAATTAATTTATTTAAGTGAAAATATTATATTTATGTTTCAAAATTAATTTAATTGAAGTTAATTGAAATATTTTATACAAAATTAATTTAATTATAGATGAAGAATTTAATTTCAAAGAATAAATATTTTATAAGTTATAAATTTTGATTATTATTTTTTTTTTTAAAAAAGAGAAAAAACAAAAAAAAAAAAAGAAAAAAAAAGGAAGAATGACATGATGTTGTACCTATTTTTGGCAATGCCAAAACATACACACCTATATATTAAGAAAACAACAAAAGCAAGAAAAAACAAAAAAGTGAGTGTTTAGCATCATAATTCACATATTTTATAGTTTAATTCCTTCTCAATTCCATACATTTATAACATAATTTTGCATAGTATTGAACTTAATGCAAGTAATTTGGTGTTTTATCGATTTATAGTGAAGAAAAGCATTTTAAAAGGATGAAAGGAGAAGTGCACGACCATGCCTTGAAAGCACATGGCCGTGTGTCTTAGTGCCACAAAGAAAATAGTAAGGAGCCAAAACACATGTCCTCGAGACATGGTTGTGCGTCTTAGAGATTTTGCAAACCTAAGGGATTTAACACACATGGTCGTGTGCCTCGTTAAGCATCAATTTGCATTTTCAAATCTCCCCAAGATCTTTTCCTTTTCCTTCCCTCTAAGCTTCTTACTTTGGAGACATTATAGGAGCATTATTAAAGATGCAAATCGATAAGAATTAGGGCATGAAGAATCACCCCAAAGATTGAAAGAGAGCTTAGAAGAGAGAAGAGCAATCCAATGAGTAAGGGCAAAAAACTTTTGAGGAAGAAGGTGCATCCAATCAAGGAGATTCAAAGAGTCCATGGCTTTTATTTCTATTGAATTGATTATTTCCTCTTCTTCTATTTTCTTGATCATAAACTAAAACCTTTAAGGCTAGGGTAGTAGATGGATCTTGTGTGGTAACGATTGGATTTCCTAATCTAAGTCTTTTTGGTTTTCATTCATTCTATGTGTTAGTAATTATTATTAAGTGCTTTATGTTATTGATTGACTGGTTACTAATCATATATAATTCTATGAATGACTATTAAAAGGTTTTCATGGAATGGATCTTCAATAATTTTCTTGCTTTGTTATGTATTGAGAAAACTTAAGAAAGTATTGCTATTATTAAAGTCTTGCATATTAAGGCAATTGCAAGAAATTTAGCTTTTGTGCAAGAGACCTTTAGCTTTACATACTTTTGTATGTTGATTAATACTTAAGAAAGATTAATTGATCACCTTAGTGACTTGATAGTAGCACTTAATGAATGAACCAATTAGATGAAGATTGGAAATACCTTAGTAGTTGCCAAGTGAAGTTGAATCCTTACTCACCTTTCTCCATTGATGTTTTTCTACATAATTGCTTTGTTATTTAGTTGCTAGGTAAAGTTGAATCCTTAGTCACCTTTCTACATTAATTGTTTCTACATAATTACTTTGTTATTTAGTTTACTTTCTTGTTTTTAGTTATAGTTATCCCTCTACTTTGGTTCTCTAAATAATATAAGATACAATATACTTAGTACTTAACTTCGATCCTCATAGAAATGATATCCGTACTCTTGTACACTTTATCACTTGATGGCTTATGTACTTGCAGTTCAAAGGATATTTATATACTAGAACACACCCGTCACATCAAGTTTTTGGCATCATTGTTGGGGATCGACAACTTTAATACTAAGTTATTATTTCTATATTAATCTAGAGTTGGCCCTGAAATTGGGCATAATCTAAGCCAAAGAAGGTGAGAGCACTAAAGAAATCAAGAGATTACAAATCAAGAAAACCATCCTTTAAAGGAATTCATTATGCCACCTCTTGAAGGATTGTAATTGGTTATCACTAGACCAACTATCAATGCCAACAACATTGAAATCAAGTTGATGTTCATTCAAATGTTTACTAGTACTCTTTAATTCCATGGTCTTTCTCAGGAAGACCCTAATGCTCATATAACAAGCTTTTTGGAGATTTGTGATACCTTTAGGCAAAATGGATTGTTTACAAATGCAACAAGACTACGCTTTTTTTGCCTTCACCCTCAAAGATAAGGCCAAGGCATGGATCAATTCATTAGAGTCTGGGAGCACCACTACATGGCACCAACTTTCTTAAGCCTTCCTCAATAAATATTTTCCTCCATTAAAGATAATAAGGCTTAGGAATGAAATAATTACATTCAATAAATAAGATGGGAAGACATTGAATGAAGCTTTCTAAGGCATCTTACCAAGCAATTCCAAAGCCAATCCCAAAGACCAAGTGAAATCCATAACCTTAAGGAGTGGTAAGGAGCTTCAATCTAAGGTAGAGGATGAACCAAAGGGAGAAGGTAACATGGATAAGGAAGAAGAACCCATTATGGAGGACAAACCTAAGAAAAAGATTAAGCCATATATACCTTTTGTTTATGAGCATAAGATTTTTTAGCCTTAGGATATAAGTTGGATGATGAAAACTATTAGAGTTATTTCCCAAAATGCAAGTGAAATTACGAAAAGATGGAGAACAAAGGCTTTAAGAAGCCTTGGATAACGCTTCAAACCAAGCCCAAATCTATCAGGCATGATATAAATGGTTGTGCAACCATCTTACTTGGCTGTACAACCATCTAATTTGCTATACAACTATCTAATTTGCTATACAACTATAGAATATTATAGAACCTTATCCATTATGCCTTGCCTACATAACCAATGTAGTGGGTTGTATAGCTAACTGCTTAGCTGTTCATACCAGTTGAAAACCCTAATTTCATAACCTTCATGGCCTTTCTTTGTTGTGGGTTATGAATAAAGTGCAACCAAAGCCATTCCAACTTTGATGCAGCTCTTCCTCTTTATGAATACCCTAACATTAGAGAAAAGGAGAGAGAGAGAGAGAGAGAGAGAGAGAGAGAGAGAGAGGCTTAGAAACTCTAAAGTTACTTTGCCAAAATCTCCACTCAAACCATCTTTAAATGCATAAACAATATCCTAGCTCACTCATACCAAGATCGAAGATAGAACTAGGGCATTTGCCACTTATCTCTAAGCATTCCATTTGCATTTTTGAAGGATAATCTTAAACCTAAGTGTCTCTGAGGGTAAGATAACATTTAAAAGCATCCAAGTGTCCCCTTTCCCCTCCTTCTTCTTCCCTATTTCTTCTTTTTCTTCTTTTCAAAAAACCCAGTTTAGGTGGGTTATATGATGATAGAAGTATGCTAAGTATAAAACCTTTAAATTGCAAGTGCACAAGTCATAAGTAATAAAATGTAATATTGAGTATGGATATCATTCCCACAAGGATTGAGTTTAAGTATCTTGTATCTTATATTATTTAGAGAACCAAAGTGAATGAGAGTTGCAATTGTAAATAAAAAAGCAAAATTAAACTATAATAATATTGAAGACAAATAATAGAGGAAGAGTGGGTAGAGATTCAACTTCACTTGGTGACTTCTAAAGGATTCCTAATTTGGTTCATTTAATAAGTGCTACTATCAAGTCACTAATGTGGTCAATTAATCTCTCTCTAGTATCAGTCAACATACAAATACATGTTAAGTTAGCGGTCTGTCAACAAAAAAGCTAAACATCATGCAATTGTCTCATTAAGCAAGACTTCAATGATAAACAATACTATATTAAGATTTCTCAACACAACACAAAGTAAGAGAATTAATGATAATCCATTCCATGAAAAAGCATCTCTTGATATTTGATTCATAGAACTAGATATGATTAATGGCCAGTCAATTAATAACATGAAACATTCAATAATTACTAACACATAAAATGAATGAAAACCAAAAAGATGTAGATTAAGAAAACCAATATATGTCATACAAGATCCATCTACGATCGTATACTCAAGGGCTTTATTTCATAATGAGGATGAAAGGAGAAAAGAAGCCAATCAATTTAATCTCAATAAAAGCCATAGACTCCTTTTTGATCTTCCTTTATTGGTTGCACCTTCTCTTTAAAAAATTCCTTGCTCTTGTTCTCTTATTGAATCCTTGGAAAGCTTTATTGCTTTGTTTCCACCATTGGATGATTGTTTCATAACCTAATTCTAGTTTATTTTCCTCCTTAACTAATGCTCCAATTGTGTCTTTAAAGAAGGAAGCTTAGGTGTTAGGAAAAGGAAAAGATCTTTAAAAGATTACATCTTATGAGTTAGGCTTTAATGAAGCAAATAACCATGTGCTACTGTGTTTGCAAACTACTTTTGCTAACTCTTCAATATGCACAACCATGTCATGTGCTTTTGGATTCTTGATGTTATTGAGACACACGACCATGTGCTCAAAACACATAGCCGTGCACTTCTTCTTTCTCACTTCTCACTTGCTTTTCTTCACTTTAAGCCTATAAAATTGACAAATAACATGCATTAAATCCCTTTATATGCAAAATTAAGTTATAATGCATGGATTTAAGGGAGAATAATCTATAAAACTTGCAAATTATGATGCAAAGAAATTCCCCCAAACTTGAACTCTTTCTTATCTTCAAGTAATTATCTATCTTACTAATTCAAAATTCAATAATTTTCATGGTTAGGATTGAGTATCAAGGTTTCAAAGAGAATATTTATCTTGATTATAACCATGATTTTTAGTAATCAAGCAACCCTACTCATGATAATAACAAGTTTCCAGCTAATCATGCCCAGTTCACAATTAGTCATACACGATAGAATGTGTGTGTCTTGACATCATAGTTCATTCACTATTCAATCCTTTTTCATAAACACATTAAATAAGATTCTGCTTTGATCCCTAGGAATCACATATGACCATAGGCAAAACTAATCCACCTTTCTCTACTAATGTAAATCCTAGCAACCTTAAAGATCATAAGGTTTTTAATAACTTATAATGTAAGGCTTAAGGTTAAAGCTACAACAAAGTGGTTAAGTCCAAAATAAGAGAAGTTTTGCAAGAATATTTGTCATACCAATGATGTGAAATGTGATAGAGCACTACATGTGCATTGCTTGTATTCATTCTTTGTAAAGCATCTATAGCAACCTCTTTTCTTTTGTTATTCCCTTACTGGCTTGCCTTTCTTAATTTGACTTTTTTTGCTCATTCATTCTTTTCCCCATCATTTTCATTTCATTTTCTTTTCATACTTCTTTTGTTCTTCTTTTTTTTTTTTTTTTTAAATGAATGTATGAATGAATATATACATATATCATGTATGAGCAAAATACCATGTTGTCTTTTGCCACCCTTAAACTTGAATTTGATTTTAAGGGTATAAAACATAATTGTACATAAGCTCTAGTTTTCAATCCACATATGCACATGAATGACCTATACTTATCACATCCTTATATAATCATATCCTAACTTGCTTCTCTTGATAGGGGAGGTAAAGATTGTTTAGGGTATATGGTTATAATGAAGGATATGGGTGAAAGAAGAAAAGACCATTAATACTCTCTAAGGAGTATTTCTAAAAGCTCAAAATGGGTGACAAGGGATAATATAAATTAAGGTGTGGATGGAAAATAATAGGGTAACTAAAGAATGTCTTAATCATTTACTTTAGGTTGCTAAGTTCTAGGATTTTACCTCAAAAGGTGTTTTAGCTTGTTTTAGCACATATAAAGGTTTCCTTTAGCTTAATGTGGTATGATTGAAAAATCTCACAGAAAAATCCTTATTTTACCAAATGTGCTCATTTTTTTCTGTTGTGTTCAATTGAAATTTGAATAAGAATATAATGTTGTCCTTTAGTGCCCTAAAAAAGGGGTTGGATAAAGCAAAGGCAAGTTTATAAAATTGAAACTTAATGTAGAAATGAATAAAGAATCTACTCACAAGATTTATAGAGGTTTGACACAACTTGCTTGCATCATCTCCACTAGTATTCCCACTATAAACTTCATTATTAAGATAGCTTAAAGTGCTATCAACAACATTTACAAAGGTAAGTTTTCAAGCACTACCAATCCCTTGCAAATGTTGGATTTTCAGGCACTATTAACCCCCCACAAGTAGTTTACAAGTACTACTTAGACCTTAACCCAAAGTAGTTTACATATACTACCTTAAAGCTTTCACGAGAGATACTTTCAAAGGGTTTCTCAACCCTGAATTATATAACATAAGATTATAACACTTTTTAGTAAAAGGAGATCTCTTTCACTCAAGCAAGAATGGATGATTGAAGCACATTCATAAGGTATGCTTGATGTAAGTAAGAATGTAAGGTGGGTTATTAAGAAGCTTATCCTTCAATTTTTGTTTTGAAGATAACTCATTGTAGTTATTTTCTCAAGCTTGCTTAGTAAGTCTCTCTTGAATGCTAGATCACTTCTTAATCACAATGTAATAGCCTTTTTTATCTTAAATTATTTTTTTTAAAGATTCCTCACTTAATAACATGGTTCTTTGTCTTTTTCTATTGAGAGCAGTTCCTTTTATATGTTGAAACAATAAACTATCCATTAGGAAAAGAAGCTGTCACTTCACATTAGCTGCATATAATCGATACTCATTGAGGAAATTCCACTCCCGTTGCTAGAGAAATCACTCTTCTTGATTTCATGTAATTAGGTGGTTGACAGATAATATTTAACTTCAACGACTATTGGTGTTATCGACACGCCTATTGAAACTAGTTGTTTAAGCTTAGTGGCTCAAGGCTCTTCCTTTCACCCTTTTTCAGTTTGTTGTTTCCATTTTTTCTCTAATAGTCATACATATGCCACGATTGTTGATTTTGAACTCAATGCCTATTAGAGTATGATCAATGCCCATTGTTGATTTGTAGAAAGTGTGAACTTTATGCTCTATTTCTTAGAATTTCCAAAAGTGATTCAACACTTGTTGAAGGTCTTGACATTTCCGTTGGGCACATTTCCACAACTATTTCTTAGAATTTCTAAAAGTAAAGTCTCTTCATTGATTTTTCACCTTGAAACCCTTAACCAAAACTAACCAAGCAAAATTGCTAAAATTTACCATTAAGCTCAATAAGGAATTGCTTAAAGACAAGGGACTATATCAATATAAGTTTTAAGAAAAATTTGAACAAAAGTTAATAAGTGAAATTAAGTGAAATCCCCTAAAGTTATTTATCATTGTCCTTAATGATCAAAAGCATAAAAAGAGAAGAAAGTGGAAGGTCTTCCCTTTCAAAGGTAAGGAGAATAAGCATGAAGAACCTATCATAACAAACCAAAGTACAAAAATCTCATAAAATGCCATCCATTAGAAGCATAATAATATGACAAAGATGCCACAAAGCAAAAGTATAAGTGCCACAATAACAACACATGAACATTGAGTACAAAAACATAAGAGCAAAAGCTATAACCACAAGTGTCAAACACAAAGGCAAAACACAATAGCAAAATGTGCTAAAGACAATGGCAGCATAAGGCTTAAACATTACAGAACTAAAGAACAGAAGTAACAAAAATAACAAAATACATAAAAGACAAGATGGGATGATAAATCCATCAAAGTTGGAGTTGGAGTTGGAGTTGGAGGAAAGTCGATCTAGATCTACCATGTCAGTGTTGATACGAACAAGGTTGGATTAGATTCCTCACTTGTGTGCTTAAGAATAGTTGCCCAAATCTATCAAACCAAGTATTAGAGTTTTGATCTTTAAATCCCAACTAGAACTCTAGAAAACCTATTTCTAGCAACCTAGGGTATAAAGATTAAAAGTTATATTAACTAAAACCTTAAATTAACTAAGCCAATTTAAGATCAAAATTAACAGGTTTGTGAAATTATTAAGTCTTCACTTAACAATCTCACCAAGTCTACTTAAGAACTCAAGAAGAGAATTTAATCTTATAAGCAAAATTGCTAACAATAATAATATTGATTGAATTCCCCTCTTGGCTGAATATGAGGGCTGTTTATAGCCTTACAATGCTTAATCCAAAACCTATTAGGATTTAGTTACATTCCTTAACAGAATTCAATATTTCCTAATGTAATAAGGAAAAGACAATCTTAAACCAAATAGGAAAACTAAATAAACATTATGATTGGTCAACAAGATTAGACCAAGATACTTTCCTAACTAAAGAACAACTAATCCTAAATAGAAAAGGAAAAAGATTTAGCCTAATGAGGAAATCCTAATGCAAAAATCTTTGATTTTGGGCTTTTTTCCTTGCCTACACATCTTGGGCTTCTTCTTTCATACCTTGGCCAAATTGGATTGGGCTTTATTGCTCTCTAATGGTTGGGCTCCATTGTATTAAGTTAAGTGCTCCATTTGAAGAGTTTAAGCTCCTATCATCTTTTAATTGGGCTTCATGCTTCATTTGCTCTTATTGGGCTAATCCAAGTGCAACTCCTTATTGCGTGAATGCTCTAATGGCCTCTTTAAACTTCTTTAGCCTTTCCCTTATGATTGGGCCTTAAAGTTGAAGTGGATCCTCGATTATCTTGCCTTGGCTATTTGCATCAGGTGTCCAACGTTGTGAGTCGAGTGTGCACGTCATCTTTAAAAATGGCTTAGCGATGTTCCATTTGCTCTAAGAAGGACCCTATATGAGCCAAAATGTCCTCTAATTGGCCCCTAGATGGTGGAAGTGGAACATGAGTAGAAGTTTCACTCGTAGAAGCATTCTTTTGTGCATCATCCTTATCATCATTATCAGCTCTTAAGCATTGTGGATCAAAACATGTTTATTACCATTTTTCCTCACAATGCCAATTTGAACCATGTTTTTATGAGATAGGAAATAGGGCCCCTTAGCCTTGGTGAGATGAGCATAGAAGCAAGATCATACCCTTGCAAGAAATAAGCAAGGTTTTTCACCAATCCTTCGATAAAAACACCCTTTGAGTCTTGTTCAAAAACTATACTCATGTGCTGTGCAATCCACCAAGCGATGTTGATAAGATAGTCAAACTTCATGCACCACAAAAATAACAACTCAATATAGTTTACGACCCCATTTCTTTCACCTCCACCTGTAATCAAATACAAAAGTATACAATGCATGCAACACAAAGAGGGCTTATTGATCTCAAAAACCTTACTCATTCTTGCCTTATATTAGGTTTGCCCACCCAAAGAGGTCTAAACTACTTATTATCAAAATCTTTCAGAAAATTGATATACCCTTCATTTTTAAGCTAGAAAGCTCTAACAATCTTACTTAGTGAGAGGGTATAAGGCTTGTTAAGTAATTAAAAAGTAATGATGCAATAGGTGTAAAATCCACCAGTCCTTCTAGATTCAACATAAAAGGTAACTAAAAACTTTAAAGTTAATTCTTTATAAGAGTAGGTATAAAGTTCAAAAAATCCTTCATATTAAAAAATCCTAAGGATTTCATTAATCTCATCAATCAAACCCATATCTCCCAGGGCTTTTAAATCTATGAACTTAGTAGGGAAAAATGGGGATTTTGAATAGGTCTCATACCTTGTCTCATGCTCATCTTTGCTAAAAATGTGTAGGGCCCCAAAAGGAGGAGGATTTGTGCTTAAAGAGCCATGTTTGTGTTTAGCTGTGGTTTTGAACCATTTGGACATGATTGGAGTTGAATTTGGATGTTGATGGAAGTGTTTTAAAAAGGAATTGGTGTTGGAAAGGCCAACTTGGTAATCATGAAGGATTGGCATATGACTGTGTTCAAGGTTTACAAGGAAAAAGTGAAAAGAAGAGGAAGGGTCGTGGATTTTAAGTAGAAAAATTTTAAAAATGCACAACCATGCATTTTGAAAAAGGGAGAGTGCATGATCATGTCACGAGGCCAACAAAAAGAAAAGTATAGAGTGTGTGATGAGAAGGCATTGCACTGCCGTTTGCTATTGAAGTATACCCATGCTTTTGATAGGGTTGGGTTGAGAAGCAAGGCTCACAATCATGCCATGAGGTCGTGTGTTTTGGTTGGATTCTAAAGAATAAAGTGTGGAGGATGCACAATCGTATGTTAGAGTGATATGGTTGTGTAATGGGTATGTATGACTATGTGAGGAAGTCATGCATTTCTTATTTTTATTGCCCAACTTGTTTTCTTTGATGCATGGTCATGCGTTGAGGCTGTGCACTTGACAAAGACCTTATTACTCTTTGATTTATCATCTTAATGGCCATAAGTCTTACCCTCATGGTCATGTAATCTTAACAACTTTTTAACATAAAATTAATGTAAGACTCAAGAAACACACCAATTTCAACAAAACATAAAGAACATAATAAACAAGCACAAAGATTGACATAAAAAGCAAAAATAAAGTGAAAGAAAACTCCCCCAAACTTATTTGAAGCCTTGAATGTTGAGTTCTTCAAACTTAAACCTACAAAAATAAAGAAGAATAATAAAATAGAGAAAGATTATAATAAAAAAATTAGAACACAAAGAAAAAAGGATAGAATAAAAGGGATTGACCCAAGAACATGCTAGTTAATATCTCTAGCTTGATCCATATTTTATCTTCTAAGAAGAGGTATTTAGGAGATGGAAAGTCCTCTTTTGGCATAACATCTCCTTTATAGTATGGCTTTAAGCAATACTTGCATGATTGCTAAAAAAGCATTTTGACTTTTACAATTTATGAGTTAAAATCATGCAAATGTGTTAGGCTTAACTTGTTTATAAATATTTGGTAGGATTTGGGTTTAAATTTTTGTTAATCAATGTTTAAATTAAGTTATTTTGACTTAATTTATGTTATTTCTCATAGTTGGATGTTTAATAACTTTAGAGACCAAGCTAGAGATTTGGATCATGAGGAAAGAAGGAAGCTGTTGTGCCTGTGACTAATGTCACAGGCTGCAACTTCTTTTAATCTGTTGAGGGTCATAGGCTGTGACTCTAGTTGTAGGCCATGACCTGGGTGACTTGGGACCTACTTTTTAGCCAATATTTTAGTGCTTTTAAAGAGTTTGTAAGGTCAATACTTAGGGTTTTTAGAAGATAGGTTAGGAAAGGCTAAAAAAAGAGTTTTTCAGAAAAGAAAACATAAGAAAACACGCTTCAAAAAGAGATCAAGTGTAAGAGTTCAAAGCTTTATTAGATCGAAGAAAGAAGAATAAGAGAAGATCTATCAAGACCTTTAGAGATTTCATTTGTCCTTCTCTTATTTCTTATTTCTTATTTCCGTTGTTAAGTTGATGCTTTCACTTTTAGATTTGGCTTGTTTTATCAGTATGTTAGGCTAGACCTTTTGACATAGGATCATGATGTAGCCATCAATAATTATTGATTAATTTATGATTTGAATGAATATGTAGGGATTTTTTTTTCTCTTACATGTAAGTGATTCTTGATCTTAATGCTTGTGATTGCTTGATCACTAATTACATGATTTGTGTTTTATTTATAGATTGAGAGATTATAAATTGAAATATACCTAGAGTCATTTTCCTTAGGTTAATTGATGAGTGGAGATACCCACTTAACTTATTGCTATCACTTAAAAGATTGCTTGAGTTGATGAAGTGATGCATTCCAATTTCACATCAAGAGGTGGATCTAGAAGGATGGTTACATATTAAGTAACATCAAGAGAGAGAGCCTTAATAACTAGAGAGTCAATTGATAGTTGCATGCCTTCATCCAACATGTCATTAAATGATTAATGATTTCATGATTTTCCATTTGTGAGATCAAGTGTCCTAGGTATTTATTCATAAGGTTTTCTTTCCTAATTGCTTTTGTCTTTTTAGTTATTCAATTGTTAGTTTAGTTTACTTTTATTGCATTAGCAGTTTAGTCATTATATTCAATCTTTGGTTTCTAAATAAAAATAGGATCACCATATTCTAGTACTTATTGCATTTATCTCTATGGGATGATATTCACATACACCCTTGTGCACTATATTACTTTGTTCACCATCCTCTTATGGTTAATTACATTGTGGTTTAAAGAATAATTTGGAAGAAATATGATAAATTGGAAATTTGAGAGCATCGATCAAATTGGAACCACTTTGCTAGATTTGGTTAAACATCGGATCTATGGATCAAAGAAATTGGTGCTATTACTAGGGACATAATGCCTCAATATTGGAAGTTTTGATTCAATTCTTAATCTAGAATTTTTATTTTCTTTTTATTTGGTTTAAAGTGGAAACTCATATGTGAAGGACTAGGAGTCTAGACTTGGTTTGATATAAGAGGAGACTCTTCGCTGGTAGTTAGCCACGTCAATAGGGCATATAACTGTGAGTCACCCAACCTTATTGCTTATTGCAACCCAACCTTATTGCTTATTGCAACAAAGTTAGGCATTTATTCAATCATCTCACTTTGAGTTTATTGAACATGATAATAATTTAGAGGTGAATATGTTGCTTTAGGTTGCAAGTGGCTTCCAACAAAGATGTTAGATGATCCTAGTGTTGTGTGACGTAGAGTCAATATTATGTGAAAGATCACTAATGGAATTAACCAACCAACTTATACATGAGGTGTGTAATCTCAACCTTATGATGGGTAAGAGGGAAAAGATCATTTCATACTTCAAGGATCCTAATGTTTTAGCTGATCCATATATACATCATCAGGCACCAAAGTTTTAGTATAAACTTAGAGGGCTTTATTGTTATTATTTGGATGGTGAAATCTAATTGTGTATAGGGCCAAAACAAGCTATATTGGTAATGGTCGAGGTTCATGAAGGAATAGTAGGTTACATCAGTTAGAGAGAATGATGAAAAAACACCTAATCAAATATGAATATTATTGGCTGACAATGAAAAAGAATTGCTTCAACTACACTAATGGATATTGAGCCTATTAGAAGCATGGTCCAATTCAACACCTATCTACTAAAGAGCTGCACTCAATCATTAAACCTTGGCCCTTTATAGGATGGGCAATCCACCTCATAGGGAAAAATCATTGTCCCTAAACAAGCATGTCTTCATTATTATAGCAATAAACAATGTCTCCAAATAAGTAGAGGCAATACCACTTAAAGTGGTAAATCAATCCTCAGTTATGAAGTTCTTCAAGGAATGCATTTTCCATATACATGGGTTATAAGAGTCTATTACCATGGACCAAGGCACCATATTCATAAGGGAGGACATTCAACAGTTTTACTAGGAGAATGATGTTAAAGAGCTACAATCAACCCCTTATTATGCCTAAGCTAATGGATAAGTAGAGGTGATGAACAAAATAATAAAGCTTAACATTCAGAAGTGTTGAACCATCTATATTCCAAATCCTTGTTTTGATGATCACAAATAAGTCTTAAGACTAACATTTGCCTAAGTTAGTTGTGTTAAATTTTATAGTACATCAATTCGTTAAATTGTGATCATTGAAGAAGAGTTTACTGCTAGCACACTTGAGTTGAAGGATTTAAGATTGAAAAATTCTAAGTGTTAAAGAGTGAATGTCATAGCAAACTCAGTTAAGCCTCGCAATGGGTGTTACTTCCTTTTAACAGGCATTGGAAAAGTACTCTAGTTTGAGCCATTGTCTTTAAACCTCATAATGGGTGTTGTGCTTTCACAACTGGCATTAGAATAATGCTTCAGTTTGGGTTACATCTTCTAAACCTCTCAATAGGGTGCACACAATAAGACAATAGGTGTGGAAATATGTCCAACAGGCATGTTGAGATCTCTAACATGCATTGAATCACTTTTAGTAATTCTAGGAAATAGAGCATGAAGTTCACACTCTCTAGAAATCAATAATAGGTATTGATCATACTCCAATAGGCATTGAGTTCAAAATTAATGATCGTAGCATATGTCTAATAACCATTGGAGAAAAAATGGAAACAATAAATAGAAAAAGGGTGAAAGGAAGAGCCTTATGCCACCAAGCTTCAACAGGTAGTTTTAATGGGCGTGTCGATAGGATCAATGATCATTGAAATTAAATATTATTTGTCAACAACTTACTTGCATGAAATCAACAAGAGTGATTTCTCCAGCAATGAGCGTGGAACTTCCTCAATGAGTGTTGATTACATACAACTAATGTGAAGTGACAGCTTCTTTTTCTAACGATTGGTTTTTTGTTTTAGTATATAAAAGGAACTGCTCTCAACAGAAAAAGATAGAGAACTATGCTATCAAGTGAGGAATCTTTCATGAAAGCAATTCAAGATCAAAATGGCTATTACATTATGATTAAGAAGTGATCTATCATTCAAGATAGACTTACTAAAAGAACTACACTAAATTATCTTTAAAATAGAAATTAAAGGACAAGCTTCTTCAAAACCCATACTACATTCTCACTCATATTAAGCATATCTTATAAATGTGGTTTGATCATCAATTCTTGCTTAAGTGAGAGAGATCTCCTTTTATTAAAAAGTTTGATGATCTTCTATTCTGTAACTCAACCCTTTGAAAGTATCTCTTGTGAAATGTTTAAAGTAGTACCTGAAAGTATCTATTATAAACTACTTATGAGGGGTTGATAGTGCTTGAAAATCTATCATTTGTAAAGGCTTAGTAGCGCCCTGAAACTTACCTTTATAAAGGTTATTGATAAGACCTTAAGCTATCTGAATAGTGAAGTCTCTAATGGGAATACTGAAGGAGAGGATGTAGGCAAGTTATGCTAAACCTCTATAAATCTTGTATGTTGATTCTTTATTCATTTTCACATTGAGTTTTAATTTTATAAACTTGCCTTTGCCCTATTCAAGCCCTTCCCCCTTTAAGGGCACCAAAGGACAATAAGAAGATGGTAAAAGGCAACCCGAGGGTTTGGCACATGTTATTATTAGAGACCTTTTCAGTGATATAAACTATGATAAAGATAGCTTCAGATGCAACTCCTTTCTAATTGGTTTATGGGTATGAAGCAATGATCCTGACCGAGTTGACTGTTCGCTCAATCAGAAGGATCCATAAAGAGGAACTAATAATAAGAAAATATAACTTGACTATGATAAAATAGATTGAAGCCTTGAATGAGATAAGGATAAAGGCACTTGATCAGCTCCAAGTCTAAAAGAAGAAGGTTGATTAGGCATACAAAAAACCTCTGAAGATAAAGACTTTTAATGAGGGTGACTTGGTATGAAAGGTCATCTTCCTAGAGGGTCAAAAGGTTCTTGAACTTCGGAAATAGTCTCTAAATTAGAAAAGTCCTTTTATCATTGTATATGTTATGGGAAATATAGAAGACTACTTGTCTGATTAAAATGGCAAAGTCTAAGATCGTTCAATTAATGCTAGGTCCCTTAAGAAATATTAGCCATCAATTTGGGAAGGTGTTGATCATTCAATCTTTAAAGGGATCTTGGCTAATTATAGTAGGTTTTATTTCCTTTGGTTGAACTCATTGAATTCTAAACCATTTAATGTTGTAGTGAATAAGTTATTTGTTAAATTAAGAATTCTTTTGGTTATTAATTTAATTTATTCTTTAGCTAGGATATTTTGTCATTAAAATTATCTTTAGCCAAATTAATGTTATTCTTTGACTGAAATGTTATTTATTAGTAAACATTATTTTTTAGTTGATTTGATTTCCATCAATGAAGACTAACCCTTTGGCCGATACATGCTTATTCATTATGTGATTTAATGTTTACATGTTCATCCTTTAGGCTAAAACACTATTTATTCATCAAACTCTATTGGATAAGAAGTGTGTTATATCGATTAAGCTTTGATCAAGATGTTGATTGATTTGCCATTGATCGAGATAAAGTAAAAGAATGAATAACACTTACATTCAAAATAAACTCTGAAAAAAATACATCTATTCACTATGAAGAAAAAAAATCCATAGATAAAGGCATTCAGCTAATAAGGGTACATCAGTTTAAAATTCAACAAAGGCATGAGGCCAAAATAGTACATAGCATGAATGATTGGCTCATATCATTTTGGACTTGAAGTCATCCAAGCTTGCAACAATATAAGAAATGGACTCTCTGACAGGCTTTTCCTTCTTATAATATGATTGAAGGCTCTTTTTAAACTCCATTTTCTTTGTGATTGGCCCAAAAAGTCTCTCTGGTTAAAGATTTTAGTCTAATTTCTTACTTTTGAAAAGTAGCCTTGAGTTTGGAATAGGCCTCCCAAAGCTTCTTCTCCTTTTCCCTTAGTGGATTTACATTCTTTTGGAACTCCTTTACTATGATCCTAGCTTAGGAGATTTGTTTATCGAAAGCATGTAACTCATTCCTTGACTTCACCTCTTAGGTTTGACTTATTTTTTGCAACTTTTCTATTGATTTTGAACCAAATTGTGTTGTTTTTATGGAACCTATTCATGTGATCGTCGAATCAGACTTAGAACTTTTCACAATTTTTGAAAAATTAATTTTTGGTGAAATTTTACAATTAGTATTTGCCACAATTACAATTGATTATTTTCTACCCTTTGAATTTTCCTTACATTATTTGAACACCTTTGTGTGTAAAAGTATAGGATGTTATTTCATTATTCAAAAATCAAACTATTTTACATACCTTAGATTGGTGACTTGATTCTTTCACTAGTCAACATATGTGATCTTGATTTACGTGTCCTTGCATGACTTTTTATTATGTTTATTTTTCTCTTGTTTGCCTTTTTCTTTCTTGTCATATGGGATTTGAATGTTTGCTTGCTTTTTGTTCATCATATGTATTTTTGGACATGAATGTCATGTTTTGTAAATGAAAATGGTCATTACAAAATTCTGGAACTTGCCAGTTTATTAGTGATTGTTTAGTTTATTAGTTTAGCAAGAAGCAAGTTTTGGTTGTCGTATCCATGTTGAAGTAGATTATATGGCGATAGGCTGTTGATAGACCCAAGTTTTTTGGATGAAACAATAACTCAAGGATTATGACACAAATGTTGATCACATTCCCATCAAATGTGATAACACAAGTGCAATAAAATCTTTTTAAGAATCCTATCCAACATTCAAGAAGCAATCATATTAACATTAGACATCATTTTCTTAGAGATCATGTGCAAAATAGTAACGTGGAAGAAGAACAATCACCTCAAGTACCAACCAATAAGGAAGAAACACCCCATGGTAATATTAAAGAGGAAAAGGAAGTCAATGATAAATAGTTTGACGATGTAGTTTTTTTCTTTCTTGTTTCCTTCTTCTAGTTTTCATGTTCATATGTATTATTTTTATCTTTTATTTTTTCAAATCTTAGTAGTAAGCCCCTTTTTTGTATTTGATCAAACATTCCAATCTTATCTACTGTTCTTAATGAAGTGAATGATTAGTTTCTATTTTCATTGGATGATTTGTGCCTTGAAATGGATGATTATTATTTTTTTCATTGAATGATTACCTTATCTCTATTTCTTTCCCTTCTTCCCTCTCTTTTTGATCTTGGTAAAAGTATAGAAGTTTTATTCAAATTATTTGATTTTTGACAGAATTGAATTCACTTAAGTGTATGTTAAATTGATTAATCTTTATGATAAGTCAAAGTTAGTTAACTTGTTGAGGGGGAGTATATTGAGGGGAAGTATTAATTCAACATTCAAATTTGCCATCCATTTACTTAAAATGATTAAAATCAAGCATGTTCACATTTAACCTTTGCATAATTCAATCTAGGTTGCCAAAATTTTAAAAAAAGGGAGATTGTTGGACTAGGTTGGTCAAACCTTGGTCAAAACTATCTTTTGATCTTAACATCATAAATTAAAATGTTATAACATCTTATCTAAGTGTTTTGGATGTAGAAGTAAATTTAGAGTTTCATTATAGGTTGAATGGAGATAATAATCAAAATTATTGTGTAAATCACGACTGCTTCTCAAGGCAAAGTTTTGCATAAATTGCCCAATTTAGTTCGCTGTCCCAATCATGGTTGAAATCATGACCATTGATTTCAAATGACCTTGAAGGGATTCAGACATCCGACCAGACTAAGCCACATGTCACATGACTTGTTGAAGATCCAAAAATCATAACAATGATCCTTCTAGTAGCAACCATAACTTTTCAAGCCTCAAGCCTCCATAGCTCTAGTTGGATTCATAGTGAACAACTGCCCAGGTTAGCTGGAACGACTAAGGTAGTGCCCGTGACCCACTGATAGCACTCGCGATGTTTAATTCTTGCTAGAAGGATCCAATGGTTACATTTTTGGATGAGCCAATGCTGAAGTGCCACATGTACTTGCCGTTAGACACAAATGAAGTTCCCGATCGTAAACAAGCAAAATCCAAAGTGAAACTTGAATCACGACTATGACTGGGCTATCTCGATCGCGACTTTTATCTTATAAGCATTAAACACATGATTTTGCCACCAACTGTGGAGATATGGTGATAGTTTTGTTTGTAACAATTCTTTGATAAGTGTAAACTATAAATACTTCACCAAATGGACTTAAATGCAAGAGAAAAACATTTATTAAGGCTAAACTCTTATGAATTTATTTCTCACCTCTCTCTCTCATTTACTCTTTGTGCTTGAGTTGTATAAGGTTTGGTGTGAGCCTCTAAACACCTTTAGGATTGAATTTAAGAGTAAGCCATAGAAAAACTCTTGTATAGGTTTAAGTGTAAGCCTTTGAAAAAATACTTGTATAAGGTTAAGTGTGAGCCCTTATAAAACACATTGTAAAGCTAGGTGTGAGCTTGTAAAACACCATTTAGAGTTGTGGAATACCCAATTAAAGAATTGAGGAGTAGTGATAGGGTTTGTTAACACCAAAATCACTATAAATCTTATGTGTTTTTTCTATTCATCTACTCTTTCTTGTAAACTTGTATCATTGACCTTCCCTCTAAAATTTAAATTTTCTATCAATTCAATCCTCCTTTTTGGTGTATAAGGGCCTACAACAATTTTATTGAGTAATTAATATTGATTAATTATTTTAATTATTTATTGGAGAAAACAAGTATTAAGATTTATTATTAAATTTCACTTATGCCTACTTGAAAATTTATATTCTCCTTATTTTAGATGTGCATGTAGGCTAGTGAGATTAAAGTCATAACCTTAGCTTCACGTTGGTCCTGACCTTCAGTTTTTAGGGCATGACAAAAGTGGTATCGGTGCCATAGTTTCCTTGAGTCTAAGATCATTTTGAAGTTTCATCTTTTGAAGTCTTATTTTTTTATACTTCATTGTTTTTATCTTTGTGAATACCTTCTTTTACTTGATCATTTGTCTTGTAATCTATCAAATTCACTTGCATTTTGTTCTTCTTATTTTGTCTATCTATTTCTTGCCTCCTATTTAGATTCATTATTAAGGTTTCCATATAGTGATTATATTTGTTATCTATATAGAGTTATTTGTATTATATTTGTTGATTGTTTGTTATTATTGTAATTATTGGAAATGTTAACTTTTAATAGATATATGTATTTATTGAATTTATAGATATAAACATAAAAAGGATTTGTTAGTTATGTTAGGCTTTGATATCATTTATTTAGATTAATTCATTATTGAAAGCATATAAACACTTGATGTTAAACATATTATGAAGGTTTGTAGAGTCATATAAGATGAAAATGTGTAGTAGATATATATGGTGTTAGTTGAATTGGAGAACAATGAATATAGTGAAATAAGTGCAATTATATATATATATATATATAAGAAATTATAAGTTGGAGTTTATATGTGAAAAAGAGTTTTAATTATCTTGCAATAATTTTGAGAAGTTTTTTTTTTTTTTTTATCAATGTTTATATAAGGATTCGGGATTGAATGATGAATAAATTTTGCATTTGGGAGAATTTATGTATAGCTTATTATAGTTTTATTATTATCCTTAATATTTTACGTGTAATAAGAGTTTTACGAAATTCATGATTTGAAATTTATAGTGATAATTAATATTGATAGTTTGAAATTTTAGAGAGAAAATTTTATTAAGAGATAGAGATATAGCATTAAGTAATTTTATAGGATTAATTTTATGATTTTGAAAGTTATTTGATGGTATTTTATGTTACGCTAGAAGTAAATCTTATATATGGAAAATTACAAAACATATGAGTTTGATTTGGACTTAATTTATTTAGTGTGTGTTTGAAAGTTATGTGGAAATGGATGCATATTTTTATAGGTGACATTAGAAGTTCGATTGATATTAGAGAAGTTTTGGTTATTCTAGAGAAAATTGATTATTGGTAATGATAGATAATTATACAACTAAATATGTAAAAGAGAATGAATATTTGTAGTTTTATTGATCAATTTAGAGATTTATCAGTAGTTATAAGTAATAAATTTGAAGTTTGGAAGATAAGAAAAATATAATATATTTGGTATTGATTTTATAATTGGTATATCTAATATTGGTTTACAGATATTAAAGGATATTAGTAAGTATTGAACTTAAGTGCAATAGATTATTGATCGATGGATACAACAGAGATATATTTATGGATGAATAAAAATGTTACATATTTTTTTTTTAAAAATTAATAGTGATTATGGAAGGAGATACTTTTAGAAAAATGATTGTCAATATTATATTTATTTATTTTGAGATTTTTAAAGGGATTAAAATATTCAGTTTAAAGACGTAATAAAATTAGTATTAATTGATGACTATGGGTCTTAAACCCTTTGACTTGGAAGTTTTATTACTTATTGTTACTCAGCAAAAAAATTAGAGATAGGAAGATATAGAGATTTGAGAGTGATTTAATTCCAATTGAAGTTCTCAAATTTTAAATATATTATACATTATTGCAAATTCGAGGACATATTTTATTTGAGAGGGAGAGAATGTAACATCTCTTATTTTTTGTAAGCTAATTTTGATTATTTAGGTTGTATGAGTATTTTTCATAATTTATGGTTTAACATGTGGACAAAATTATGATAAGAGGGTCAAAAAGTAACATCTTGGATTTTTTCATAAGAATTATTTTAGTGATTTAGACTTTAAGGATGTTTTTTCTAATTTATTTTGACCTATAATTGAGTTAGAAGTATGATTTGAGATTTTAGATATGAAATATGATATCTAGAAATGATAATGGTTATTTTAAGTGTAATATTGATGTATATTTAGTTTAGGGATATTTAAGTAATTTTATAATAAAAACAATTTTTGAGTATTTAATATTGATTAATTATTTATTAAAAAATAATTATTAAGATTTGTTATTAAATTTATTATTTTATGATTGGTTGACTAATTTGATTTTTTTAGATAAAATATTATTTAAGTTGAGGATTGGATCAAATTAAAAGTTAAGTGAAACTATAAGGATTAAAGAGTAATTTTATTAGGTTAAGTTATATACATGTGCGTGTGTATGTGTGTGTGTGACCCATTGTAGTTGTTCGGGAAAAAGGGAGTGGTGGAGCCGTACTTGGACCGAAAAAAAAAAAAAAAAGAAAGAGAGAACGAGAAAGAGAAAAAAAATTATGTGGCTTTTATATTAGTGATTTTTTTGGAGTTCTTCATTAATTTATTGCGCTTTTACTTTGAGGTAAGTCAATTTAATTCATATTCAGATTTGTTATGTATTACTTTAAAGTATTTTGCTTTAATTTTGATGATTAAAATTAAGTGAATCAATTAATTATATTATAGGTGATTTGAGGATTTCAAATAAGATTTTATTCAAAATTAAATTGAAGTTGTTGGACTAGGTGACGATGTGGCAACCCAAGAGGGAGGTGAATTAGGTTGTAAACAAAAACTAAAAAAACAAACACAAACACAAAAATCAACACAAGGATTTTTATAGTGGTTCGACAACTTGCCTACTTTACTCTCTAAGTTTTCACTCAGGCTTATTTATCCGTTTCAGACTCAGGAATAACCTTTCCTTATCTAGGCTCAAGAAGAACCTTCTCTTTTATAGACTCAAGGATAACCATTCCTTTTATAGGCTCTGGAAGAACCTAGCCCTAATATTTTTTTAGGCATAATACCACCTTTACAATTTGCTAGCAAGGAAAAATCTAAATAGTGTCTTAGCCTCTCAAATAGGCAAAAAATACATAATTAGTGCTCAAGAAAAATTACTCTAAAAAGAGTAACAAAAACAAACTCACTTTACCCAAATACAAAGCAACACCATAAAAGGTTTTCATAAAGAGTTACAAAGTTGTTCACACTTGTTCACAATATTTGCTAGCCTTTTTTTTTAACTGTTACAAACTCCAAAAAATGCTCCTTATATAGCCAAACTAAAAAACTAGCCATTAGAATAGTTGATGTTGTGTATGTCAACTTTTCTTTAAAACTAGCTATTAGAGGTGACAACACTCATTCTTCATCAACACCCATTGAACTTATAACGGTTACTTCCAACGTTTATTGAATGTCTTTCAATTCCCGTTGGCTTTGACTATAATGCCTATTGAAGAGAGAACAATGTCCATTGTTCATTTCTAGAAAGCTTTAACTTTGTGCCCTATTTTTTCCAACTGTGCATAATAGTTTTCCATGTGTGTTGAGTAATTTGCAATTCCTGTTGGAAGCTCCTTCAACACTTATTGAGGAGGGCCAACGCCTGTTTTGGGTTCCAAAAGTTTTAGCTCAGACTTGGATATTTTTTCATGCCTATTGCAAATCCGTAATAACTGTTACTAGCTTAGATCAATGCCTATTGTGAAACTTCAATGCCCATGGTGAAATCTAGCATCGCTCAACCTAGAGCACTTTTCCAATGCCCGTTACAGAAGGATAATGCTCGTTGCAAGGTCTAGAAGACTTTGGCAAAAGAGCAACATCCAATCAATGTCCAATGGCTATTGGGAGATGTTTAATGCTCGTTAAACTTACATAATGCCCATTGAACTTATTTTGGCCCTTTAAGATTTATCAAATCTTAGGTTCATGTGTTCTCTAAACATTTTTCCTTTAGCATTTAGAACAATCTCCTCTTTTGAAGTTCATCGGGTCTGTTTAAAAATATCAAACAAACACTAAAGTACAAAACATTAGAACTTCTCTTGGTTTTGTTATAGCTTTGTTATCAATCAAAACACATCATTTAAAGTACAAAAGTTATTCAAATTCCTTGGGTTACATGTTCTCTAGATGTTCTTCCCCTAACATTCACAACAATCTCCCCTTTTTTGAATGTGATAAAACCAAGATGCTTTGATACCAAAAATACAAAACTTAAACATATAATGGATACCAAATGTTGAAAAACACAAAACTACAAACAAGATACCAACCGAAATGTATACCAATCAAAATATCCACATAAGGTTTGATATCAATTCAACACAAGATTTGATGCTAATTATTGGAATATCCATACAAGGCTTGATACCAAGTGTGCTACTTAACAAGGCACATAAGATATTAATTGTTGTACCATAAAAGATACCAAATGTTGGATGTTAAATACATAGAAGATACCAAGTGTTAGGTTATGTACATAAACGATACTAAATAAGATAAACAAATCAACAAATCAAAGCATCCAAAACTTTTCTCCCTTTTTGCCATCATGACAAGAAGAGATATAGAATTTTGTCCAAAAAAAAAAAAAAGATCTCCCCTTTACAAACATACAAACATCTTCTTCCTAAAATCTAGACAAAGTTCCTTAAAGAAAATAAGGCAAACTTGATTATCCCAAAAATATAGAACAAACTATAAAGGACAACTCCCTTTACCTATATGATTCATTCTAATAAATCACCCTAAATATTTAAACACAAATTCAATTAACATAACTTGGGGTTACCTATTCCTTAACAAATGGAGGAAAGTAAGAAGGGAAGGATAGTTGTTGGAGATTCAAAACTAATACCAAAGATGGTGCATAAAGCAGATTCCCCCTCAACAATAACATATTAAACAAAACAAAAGGAAGGATAGGGATACGTTATAGATAATGAAACTAATTATTATGTTTTCTAATTGATGCCAAATGTTGAATTCTCCAAACATATAAGTCTTTTTCAAAAACTTCAGCTCCTCTTCAAATTCTATAGCTCCAATCACCATTTGATTTTCCATTTTGAGCAGAGGGTGAGAATCTTGCAAGCCTATTAAATTAAACTTTCTTTGGTACCCATTTTCTTTTGGGCCATGGGAGTTAATAACATAAGTATGCTCATCTCTCAATCTAACATAACAGAAGTATGCGTTATGGCCAAAATTTCTATAATAAAAGTATTGACAAATGGATGCTTTCTTAAGCTCTTGCAAATAGCAAGAGTGAGGTAGCATCCTAAAAGATTAGTGTCTGAATTGTGAAGGAACCTTTGCATTTGACATGCTTAGTTCCATAAAAGAAGGCATGATTTGCCTTCGACCTTTGAGAGTTAGGATAAGTGCAACTATGATTATGCACATATAGTTTTTGTATACACACCCTAGAATGAGTGTGACCATGTGCAATTTTTCTTCTAGGTGTATAGTGTAGCACATTCTACCTTTTTAGCTTATGAGATGCATACATGTAAGTATGATTAGCCTTTTGCTTAGGCTTTTTGGTGTATGCATGTTCTAGTGTCATGCTTTTAGGCTTTGCAATAACATTAGCCTTTTATAAAGAGCTTAATGATTCAACACTTTAGACATTAGGTGTTCTAAAAGGTGAAGCTCTAACAAATAAGTGGAGCAAGAGACATGATTATATCCAATGTCATGTTTCACACTAGTATCTCTTTGTGATCCCAAAAGTAAATCCAAATTTTCTTTTCCTTTACTAAAATTTGAAAGAGAGTTTTTCAAGTCTAAAACCTCCTTTTCAAACTCTCATTTTGTTTGGAAAGAGTTTCATAAAATTTCTTTTCAGAATGTAACTCTCCATTTTCTCTTTCCAAAATATTTATTTTCATTTTTAAAAATTCTCTTTCATTTGAATTGAAGAAAAATGCTTTTGAAAGTAATTTCTCCTTTTCTTTTCTCAATTATCTAACTTCTTTAAGAAGCTTATCTTTAATTTTAGAAATAGAGGAAATTTCATTTTTCAAAGATCCATTTTCATTTCTCAAAATCTTATTTCTATAAAAAGATTTATCCAAATCATTATTTGTTAATTTTAAGGCCTTAATAAGATTTTCTACTATGAACATCTCATTGTTGTCATCATCAGATTCACATACCTCATTTGAAGAGCCCTTATTCAATTCATTCTCCATGGCCATGAGACATCCAACTTTCGCTTTCTTTTTAGCCTTCCTCTTCTTTATCCTTCTATTGTAGGAAAACTCATCATCACTTGTGGATATGGAATTCATTAAGCTTCTTCTTCTTCTTTCCTTTTGATGGTAGTCTTCTAGCTCTATGGGCATATTACTTCTTCTTTTGATGGTGGTCTTCTATGGACATATGATTTCTTCTGGTTTCAATAGGTCTATTTTTTAGAAAGCTTCCAGAGGAAGAATACTTAATGGTTGGCATGACTGTACCCCTCTTGCACTTAAGCTTTAAAAGAGGTTAATCTCTGAAACCAATTATTAGACTACATGGCAATATGGTAACCCAATAGGGGGTGAATTGGGTTGTAAACAAAAACCAAAATCAAACACAAATGGGTTGTAGACAAAAACCAAAAAACAAACACAAACAAAAAAATCAACATAAAGATTTTTATGGTGGAGTAGGCAACACAAACACAAAAATCAACATAAAGATTTTTATAGTGGTTTGGCAACTTGCCTACTCCGCTCCCCAAGTTTCACTTAGGCTTATTTATTCGTTTTCAAGGTCAGGGAACAACCTTTTATTTTATAGGCTTAGAAAGAACCTTCCCTTTTATAGGCTTGAGGATAACCTTTCCTTTTATATGCTTAAGAAGAACCTACTCTCAAAAGTGTTTAAGCCTTTCAAATAGGAAGCAAATACACAATTTCTGCTTAAGAAAACCTACTCTCAAAAGAGTAATAAAAATAAACTCACTCTACCCAAATATAAGGCAACACCATAAAAAGATTGCACAAAGAGTTGCAAAGTTGTTCACACGTATTCATAATATTTTCTATCCTTTTTTCTTAACCTTTCTAAACTTCAAAAATGTTCCCTATATAGCAATTCCAAAAAAACTAGCCATTAGAATAGTTGATGTTGTGTCTACAACTTTTCTTCAAAACTAGCTTTTAGAGGCGACAACACCAGTTATTCTTCATCAACACCCATTAAACTTATAATAGTTACTTCCAACGCTTGTTGGCTTTGATTACAATGCCTATTAGAGAGAGAATAATGCCCGTTATTGATTTTTAGAAAGCTTTAACTTCGTGCTTTGTTTTAACCAACTTTATGTAGTAGCTTTTCATACGCATTGAGTAATTCACAATGCTCATTGGAAGCTCCTTCAATGCATGTTGAGAAGGGCCAATGCCCGTTTTAGGTGTCAGAAGATTTAGCTCAGACTTGGACATTTTTTCATGCCTGTTGTGAATTAGCAATGACTGTTGCTAGCTCAAATCAATGCCCATTGCAAAACTTCAATGCCCATGGTGAAATCCAGCATAGCTCAACCAAGAGCACTTTTCTAACGCCCGTTACAAAAGAACAACGCCTGTTGTGAGGTCTAGAAGACTTGGTCAAAAGGGCAGCATCTAATCAATATCTATTGGTCATCCTTCAATACCCATTGAATGGTCCAACGCCCATTCATTGCCAGTTAAACTTGCACAACACCCCTTGAACTTATTCTGGCCCTTTAAAATTTTTCGGGTCTTGGGTTCACATTTTCTCTAAATGTTCTCCCTTTAGCATTCAAAATAATATCTCCTTTAAACATTCGTTGGGTCTGTTTAAACACATCAAACAAACATTAAAGTACAAAACATTAGAACTTCTCTTGGTTTTGAAATAGTTTTCTTATCATTCAAAACATATCATTCAAAGTAAAGAAGTGAGTCAAATTTCTTGGGTTACATGTTGTCCAAAACATTCTTCCCTTAGCATTCACAACAAAAGTTTCTTGTTGGAGTTTAATTAAGGTGTAAATATTGATTTTAAATATGTAATTTTGATAAATAATAATGAATTTTCATAATTTTTAGACTATTCAATATATCACTTTAAAGGTTGTTTATAATTATTGTACTATAGAAGTCTTTAAGTAGGACAACCCATTTGAGGATATAATTTAAAATAGTAAATAAAGTCAATTTGATCTCAAATTTGATATAAAAGTATCTTAATATATTTGTTATGATATATAATTTTTCTTAAATTTTTGGAGTATTAGATGCATTAGTTTCAAGCCAATATTTACCTGGTGTCTTGTAAAGACTGTCATGTAAGATAATCTATTTGAGGTTATAATTAAGAACAGTAAATGATTTTATTTGGATTTGTAATTTTACATGAAATAATGAAGATATATTTGGAATGATATATGATTTTTATAGAATTTTTAAGAGTGGTCAAAATATATTTTGATAGAGTTCTATGTGATGTCTAGTATGGACAATAATTGAGATAACTTATTGTGCTAAATATATGAAAGATAAATGATTTAGAATTAAATTTAGAGATTATTGAGAATTGTTTTATGTTATTCCTAAATTCTATTTGAGTTATTTGGATTGAGATTTAAGCTATGTTAGAGGTGTTATAATGAGAAATTTTATGGTTAATGATTATAGGAAAAAGTTATACTTAAAATATTAAGTTATAGATTATAAATGAAATATATTAGTTAATAACATTATATCTACATATTTAAGATTATAATTTTAATTTAAAATTTTATGTATTACTTACATATTAATAAATGTAATTGTATAATGATATAAGTGGTGCTATCGATGGTGAATTAACTTGTATGTGTTTCGCATTAGTGCTTATATTTAAGTGAGGGATTATATGAGTATACTTGAGTTAAAAATAAATGGTTGATTATATAATTGAGTTTATTTGCATGTTTGCTTATGTTATATGTATACATTTGTGCTCAATGTAATTGTTGAAAATTATTTTGCTATATTTAATGTGATAGTTGTTATGTGTTGTGTTGGGAAAAGACAAGAACTTGAACCCCATGGTGCAGCTGGGTTATATGTGTATGTGTATATGGATATAGGCCTATGGAGGATGATTTGGTGTATAACTCATAGTGACCTCAATTGTATATGTAAATGTTAGTGACCAAGCCCTATATGTAAATGTTGGCTACAAAGCCCTATATGTTATATGTTAGCTACAAAACCTTTTATGGATTATTTGATCAGTTTTGTCTTAGTCTTCCCTATGTATGTGATTTTGTGAAACTAATTGTTATTCTTAAAATTATTTGAGTGTACTTATAAATTATGATGTTTACTTGAACTTGATCATGTGATTTGTTTGTGTGTTAGTGTTATTGTTTATTTATTATTTTTCATAAACTTTATAAGAGGTTAGAATGTTTCCAGCCTCATATAATGTCTCATTGAGCTGTGGTTATGCTCATCCCTTCACAACTAAGTTTTGTAAGTCTTGTTTAATATCAAGTGAGATTACTTATTTCTCTAAGTTAAGCTATTAACGTCATAATTTTATTTTTCTTGAATATTAATTATATTCAATTAGATTTATTTCCTTATTTTAGTAGATGATCCCTATAAATTTTGAGTGTAATTTATTTATTTGAAATATATGAATTTTATATATTACAAACTAATTAATATAGTATATTTGATAAGTAATCATTTATAAATTGATGATATATTTTTTAAAAATTTATTATTGTATTTCCCTTCCGCCTACTTTAAAATTTATACTCTCCTAATTTTAGATATACATGTAGGCTAGTGAGGTTAATACCACAATCCTAACTTCATAATGGTCATGACCCTTAGATTTTAGGGCGTGACAACAACATGGTCAAGTCGTGCATGGCATCATTGATTAGGGTGGCATTGGAGATCACTCAGTCTTTGTGCACTTTTGAGTCAGTTGATACTATTCACATGAGTATCTTTTACTTCGCGTTTCCATTCATTATGCCTTTGGATTTGCTTTTGCGTCACTCACATGATGTATCTTTTATAGATTCATCGCGTCTAGGTTAAGGCATTAATGGACCTGATTGTCACTTTGAAAAGAGTGACAACATAGTAAACTTGGGAAATGCAAGTTAGTAACTAATAAAAATGCAAATTATGTATGCTTGTTTATGAGTATGCTTATGTGCTTGGTGTCTTATCCATGTTAACCCTTTGAATGTTTTGCAGGGGATGGTCCAACGCCTGACTTGGGAGCTATGGGTTACAGAGCAATGACTAGTAGCAGTTGAGGCGACCTGACATATCTTTTAGTTCCTTAGGATTTTCATTTTCTTTTCTTCTTTGTACATTATTGAACATTGATGATATTTTCAGTAATGTAGGACAATTATTTGTGCCATTTTGGAAGCCTTATTCTTTTTGGATGCTTGTTGGAAGACTTAGGTTTTTAGATGTATTTGAGATGATTTCATTTCCATTTTTACTAAACTTTGAAATCCTTACAATCCAGATGCATAATTTCTATTCTTACCTTGAATTTACTTTAGGGATGTATGATTGCATTATTGTGCCCATTTACGTACACACAAATTCTTTGAAATAGGTACATCATTATCTTTAAATCTAAACTGCAAAGTAGACTTTGTTCAAAATTTTATAGGCAAAGATAGTCTGTGTAGACTATAAAGTTATCCATACATATGACTTAAAAAGTCTACACAGCTCATAGTTGTCATGCACTAAGCACCTTCCTTTTTTAATATAAATACCCATCCATGACTTCCACCTCCAAATCTACCATTTTCACCATTTCAACATTTCTAAGGTCTATCCCACCTCAAAGTTTGTTCTATCTACCTTAAGTAGGCCTCAAGGCTATCTTTTACCTTTTAGTTGTTCAACTTGACTTAGATTTTTGTTGGGCAATTTATGATTTATGGGACTCCATTACCCATTCTTTTCATTTTAGAGACACTCAGATTTGCCTTATATTAGAAGAATTCGCACCATTCTGGACTATGGCATCAATGTTGTAGTTTGAATTGCTTTGCCATGCCTTAAATTCCCATACATTTGGAAGATGATGAAGTTATTTGATCTTCAATATGACAATGTACCCAGGTACACTCTAGGTGAGAATAAATTTTTAATGTCTCTATTTCTCACTCTTCATCCTTTTAGAGGTCATACCCATGTGACACAGGCTTACATTATAGCGATCATACTGATGGAGGAATTCTTATTGCGATAAGATAATGGAGAAATAGATATGTAGATTCTACCCCTTCTTGAGGAGACTGAGCTCTAGAAAACTCTCATCTCAATAATTTTAGACGAGACCATTATTGGCTTGGGTAAGGTGTCCCTTAGTGTTGATGATTCCTTATTTAGGAGTCCATTTTTACTTTAGGTGTGTACCTTATATGCAATATACTATATATTTCAATTATTTTTATTTTGCCCTAACTTCTGTTAGGAAAGCCCTTGTGGACTTTCAATCTAGCGAGCTACTCATTTTTGCTTAGGTCACCTTTTTAGGTTTTCAACCTAATGAGCCCTCTTTTTTTTTTTTTTTTTTTTTTTTTTTTAAAGATATGACTATAGGAGAAACTGGGGTTATTGGCCATTCCCACGATGAATGCTATGCTTTACTATCCACAACACCTCCTGAACTATCGTCTACAAGGCCTGCCACTACCAAAGCTAAATGGATTGAGTGGATGTCCCACATTGGTGCCTCCAACATTCATTGGTCTTACCTGTGGTGGAGATTGTCAAGAGTTACCATGAAGCCCTATGGAGACTATGCGATCATCCTAACTCTTTCATTTGGAAATTTTTATGATTCAACTAAGGCATGTCACCAATTTAGTACTCCTCATAATGAGGTTCCTTTCCTCCCTTCTTTCATAGAAGGACCTTTAACCCAATGCTTCCTGGATAGGGTGGATGCCAAATAGGCAGACTGCAATACCTATGATTTCTTCACTATTAGAGATTTCAACCCTAAGGATGATGATGGCTTCATGGCTTGGCTATGAGGTGCCTTATTTTATCAAAGTATTAACTATGACAAATAATGATCTTTCATGGAAAACTTCTTGTATTAAGGCTAGTTTAAAGACATGTTTGACTAAGATCACTTTCATTTTGTAAATGTATTTTCATTTGATATCATGCCCAACATTGATAATTTTGTCTCACATATTACATATTAATTAAATGTATATTCACTACTTTTAATAATGTCACATTAGATCATCCGATTGTCTTACTATATGCCATTAGCTCGTTGATCCCTTTTTATTCATGATGATTATCTCCTATTATCCTACGTCCTGTCATCATCAAATGGGTATCCCCAGTGGTCAATCACACTCTCACCTTTTGCTTTGATTATATATATATATATATATATATATATATATATATATATATATATATATTAATTTTTGCCTAAGTTGCCCTTTTGGGTTTTCAAATTAGTGGACATTCTCTTTTTTTGTCATTTTCATTTTTTTTCTTTTGTTTTGTTGTGTCCTAATTTTTGCCTAAGCTGCCTTTTTGGGTTTTCAACTTAGCAGATTTATTTCACTTTTCTCACATCTTTACATGAAATACTTCTTCAATCTATCTAGGTTCACCAGCTCAAAGAACTCATTCCTATCCACATCTAATAACTCCATAGCCCTACCTAAGTAAATATATTTAATTACATAGGGATCTTCCTAATTCCACATAAAGTTTCTACAGAGACCTTGAGTTTATGGTCTGATTACTTTTAACACTAAATCACCAACATTTATAGTGGTCACCTTGATTCTCTTATTGAAAGTGCGGGCCATCCCAACCTGGTACAATTGGAAGTGGCAGAGAGCCTTCAGTCTCTTGTAGTCCAAAAAGGCTAATTGCTCAAACTTGTTTCTTATCTACTGATACTCAAGAATCTTTAGCTTGACTAACACTCGCAGGGACTTCATCTTTATCTCAATTGGCAATACCACTTCCATTCTATACACAAGGGAATATGGCATTATTCTCATTAACGTTGTAGTTATAGTTTGGTATCCCTATAATGTGAAAGGCAATTTCTCAAACCAATCCTTGTAAGTCTCTACTATCGTAGAAAGGATGTTCTTGACAGTCATGTTAGTTGCCTCTACTACTCTGTTAGCTTCTGGTCTATGGGGTGATGGCTTATGATGGGTCATTTTGTACTTTCCATTATTATTCTTACTTTTGCCTAAAAATGCATTATATTATCCATTATTATGTGGTGTGGTACACCATTATGGTAAATGATATTCTTTTCTGTGAATTGAGCCATCTGCTTTGCCCTCAGCTTACTAAAAGACTTGGCTTCCACCTACTTCGAGAAGTAATCTATCGCTACCATAATATACTTATGCCCTCTTATAGAAGCTGGCTAATTTCTTCGATCACATTAATACCCTATGCTACAAATGGCCACAATGATGTCATATTTTGTAATTCCACAGGAGGCAGGTGATTGAGGCTATCATGAATCTAACACTTGCAATAACATCGAGCCATCCGAATATAATCCTACTTTATAGTGGTCCAACAATAACTCATCCTCAAAAATTTCCTTGTTAATGCTTTCCTATTAATATAGGGGCCATAAATCCTTGCATGTACTTCATGACTACCTTCGCTTCTTCCTTTGTTGAACAATTTAAGTGGACTCCATTAAGTATTTATTTGTATATCATACCATCTTATACTATAAACTATGATGCCAGCCTCTGTATCTTGTCCTTGTCTTTCTTTCTAACCCTTTTAAGGTACTTCTCACCTTATAAGTACTTTTATATGTCATAATACCATGGACGATTTTCTACTGATACTTTTGCCACTTTGTTATCAACATAGTAGGGTGTAGTAGATTTTAGTATGAGCGATGTTGAAATATGATTCTTTGAAAGTTCTATGTCATCCTCTTAAAATGTTCCTAGTATGCTCTTAGGCGTTCCTCCTTCAACTCCCACTCATCAATTACCTGGGAGATGACTAATAATAAATCCCCAAACACCTCGGTAGTACTTACCCTTATATACATTAAAGACTCCAATCTAAGCACACAGGCTTCATACTCAGCCATGTTATTAGTTATCTTGAAATCAAGTTTCTTTGTTATAGGAAAAAGCTCTCCTTCTGATGATATCAGGATTACCCACCCTTCCCTACTAGCTCTTCTATTATTCATTACTCCAAAATACATTCTCCATCCCTGAGGCTCAATTGCTCCTAATACTTCATCTGAGAATTGAGGAAGCTCAGGTTCTCCTTCTACAATATGTTGCGCCAAATAGTCAGCGACTATTCGACCCTTAATCACTTTCTTGGTTATGTACTTGATGTTGAATTTAGCCAACAATAATAGCCATTTCTCTAATTTTCCTATCAAAGAAGAAGCTTCGTGTAGATATCTAATTGGATTGAGCATCAAAACAACTTTGACTGAGTATGACTAAAAATAGTGCTTCAGCTTATTCGTGGCCCACACCAATGCCAAACAAGTCTTTTCCACCTAATTGTACTTCTCTTTATAAGGAAGTAGTTTCTTATTGACATAGTACATGACATGTTCATTCCCTATCTCTTCTTTTTGAGATAACATCACACCGTTAGATATTTTTTCTACTGTTAAATACAAGATTAGTAGCTTTCTTAGATTTGGGATTTTAAGATCTGCAGGCCAGTTAGATACTCTTTTATCCTCTAAAAGGCTTTTGAGCACTACTTGTTCCACTTCATCGATTGGTCCTTGCACAACAACTTAAAGATCAACTTGCCAATAAGAATGAGCATAGCTAAGAATCTGCTGATGTATTGTAGGCAACCTATGAAACCTTGAATTTTTTCTCTTTCTTAGGCTCAACCATGTTCTAAATGGCCTTCACTTTGTTCAAATATACTTCAATACCCTTTTCATTTACCACATGTCCTAACAACTTATTAGATGCGACTTCGAACATGCATTTCTTAGGATTCAATCTTAGATTGTACTCATCAACCCTTTTCAAAACTTTTTCAATGCTTCAAAATGTCCTTCCCTTATTTCAGACTTTACCATCATCTCATCTGCATACACCTTAACTTTTTTATGGATCAAGTCATGAAACAAGGTGGTTGCCATTTGCTAGTATGTTGCTCTTGCATTCTTCACTGTGAATGACATCACCTTATAACAATATATCCTTCATTTGGTGATAAATGTTATCTTCAACTTATTAGTGATAGCCATGAGGGTTTTATTATAGCTTCAGAACTGGTCTATTAACAAGTACGTGATACATGTGGCCACATTATCCACTAATATATCAATGTGGAGTAAAGGAAAGTCATTATTAAGGTAGGCCTTATTTAGGTCCCTATAATTCACATATATTTTTTTTAACAACCATTTTTGTTTACAAATTATGACATTCATGTTTGAAAATACATACACATAAATGTTTATTCATCATACATATATAATCTAATAATGTATTTGATGTATGTATATCTTAACTAATGATAAAGGCTAGTGACCATAAAAAGGTTCCTATCTAGATATATATACATGAAACAAGGAGAAAGAGAGTTGGAATTCAGCTGATGACCTATGGTCTATATGTCTCTATGCAAAACTCTAAGCACCAAAGTGTCCAATCCCTATGCTTCAGTATCTGAAAAATATAATTGCGATTTGGTGAGTCACGACTCAATGAATAAAAATAATAATCAGATTCTTATGGCACAACTAATAATCCAATATCATTAGGATACATTACAAGGGTAACAATTAATATGCAAGTGCAAATGTAATAGATTGATTTTTGTCGTGACCTTGTAAAGCAAACGCTGCTCCTAGGAATTCATGTAATTTAAGTGACATTTGATTTTTTTTTTACTAGCCAACATATAACAAGTGAATCATTTGATCAATAACATATGCCAATAGAACATATTAGTCCCTTTTCCAAGTGATTTACAAGTCTTTGAGAAGCCAATCACAACATCCTTTTAGTTTCATATGCAAGTGTTCACTCATAATGGTATGCTAAGTAATCATTAAGAGCATATAATTCTCACTTAACTTGTATTCATATGAAAAATGTAACAATTCAATCACATATACATGTAATTAAACATAATCATATCATAAAGCACACATACACATTAGAATCTAATTATGGTTTTTACTCACCTTTCGATGTGACCAACCTTTATAGCAGGTTTGGTTCTCTCTCTAGGTGATATGAACAAGGTTGATTTTTGGATCCTGATTCATATGTAGCACAAGTCCCAAGCTTGAATTCAAAAGATCAAAACAAGTTAAACTCTTAAATCCCAATTAGACCTTTAGAAAACTTGTTTCTAGCAATCTGAATGATAAAGATTCAAGAGGTGTTAATCTCAACCTTATATTAACTAAGTAATTTAAGACCTATATCAAACGAGTTTGTGAAATTATTAAGAACTCACTTAACAATCTCACCAAGTCCTATAAAGAACTCAAGAAGAGAATTAACTCTCACAAACAATTTTGCTAAAAAGAAATATTCTTCAAAATTCATTGATTTGGCTGAATAAGAAG
>CATIWR010209438.1:0-10427 GCA_949677035.1 Omphalea diandra | reverse complement strand
AAAATGGTCATTACAATTTTTGGTATCAGAGCAGGGATAGGTTCCATAGGGACATACATATGAACATGACATGACATTTGCACTATTATGCATTATCATATGAGATAGTCTTATATGTCTATAGGGCATTAGCATAGGGTAGTCATGGTAGTACCCATGGCTCACCAGGGAGAGAGGAGTAAGTCGATTTGCATTGCATATAAGCATCATGCCAACCATTGAGAGATCAAACTGCTGATAGATTTAGATCTCTTGTACATTCTCTTACACAACACATATCTCAAGGTCAGCCACAACATAGAATTGGTGAACCAATAGTGCAGGGTCTAGAAATTCAAAGAGAGAGAAGGTATGACAAATTAAGAAAATAAGGTGCAGTTGACTTCAGTGGTACCATAGATCCATCAGTGGCAAAGACATGACTAAAGAGAACACATAGAGTTTTGAATTTGATGAAATGCACACCATAACAAAGTTTGATTATGCAGTGTTGCTATTATAGGGGGATACATATGATTAATGGGAAACCATTCCAGGGAGTGATGCCTAGCCTTCAGTGCTTACATAAGATGATTTAGAACATGAACAACACTTAAAGATTGTGTTGCAAATTTTGAGAGAAAAATAGCTACTTGCTAAATTAAGCAAATGCGAGTTCTGGATTAACCATGTGATATTTTTAGGACATATAGTTTCTGAAAAGGGCATAGAGGTGGATCCAAACAAAATTGAAGCAATAGTAAAATAGGAAACCCTAAAGAATGTTGCAGAAGTTCGAAATTTCTTAGGACTAGCTGGGTGTTATCGTTGATTTATTGAGGGGTTTTCACTTATAGCTGCTTCTTTAACTAAGTTACTTCGGAAAAATGTACCATTTCAGTGGTCTAATGCATGTCAATAGAGTTTTGATGAATTAAAAGATAGATTGACATTAGCTCCAGTGTTAGCCATTCCTACTGGTAATGGAGGATTTGTAGTATATAGTGATGGCTTTCATCAAGGTTTGGGATGTGTTCTAATGTAGCATGGTAAGGTAATTGCACATGCATCTAGACAACTGAAACCTTATGAATTATCTTACCCAGTGCATGACCTAGAACTTGTTATTGTTGTGTTTGCTTTGAAAATATGGAGACATTACTTGTATGGAGAAACTTTTCAGATATTTATAGATCACAAGAGTTTAAAGTATTTGATGAGCCAAAAAGAATTAAACATAAGATAGAGGCAGTGGTAAGAACTATTAAAGGATTATGATTGCACCATCGAGTATCACCCAGGGAAGGCAAATGGGGTGGTTGATGCTTTGAGTAGGAAATCAAGAAGTGGTATAGCCCATTTACAGGCATTATTGTCTTATTTAGTTCAATTACGAGCTATGAATATAGAACTAAACATACAAAATAATGGGGCATTGATTGATACTTTTCAAATGAGGCTAATGTAATATGAACAAATTAAAGAAGCACAGGGTAAGGTTTCAAAGTTACATAGAATGATTAAAATGGTTAAACATGGGAGACATGGAGATTTTGATATTCGAAATGATGTCTTGATATTGGGTTCTAGTATTTATATGCCTAACGTGGATAACTTGTAAAGAGAAATCCTAGAATAAGCATATAATGCTCTACATGCCATGCATCCAAGAATGATGAAGATGTATAATACCATGCGATCTTATTTTTGGTGGCCTAAAATGAAGAAAGATGTAGTAACCTATGTTTCAAAATGTTTGACTTTTCAGCAAATCAAAAGGAAACATTAAGCACCAGCTGGAAAATTGAAACCATTAATGATTCCAGTATGGTAATGGGAAAGAATAACCATGGACTTTGTATATGGGTTACCAAGGACTTTGAAGACGAATGATGTTATATGGGTGATCATTGATAAACTAACTAAGTTAGTTCACTTTTTGCCTATTTGATGGAGTAGTCCACTTAAGCATTTAGCCAAGAAATATGTGGATGAAATTGTCATATTACATGGTGTTCCAGTGTCCATTGTATCAGATAGAGATCCACGATTTACATCTCGATTTTGGGTTAGTTTGCAGTAGGCTTTGGGTACCAAGTTGAGTTTTAGTACCATTTTTCATCCTCAGACAGATGGGTAATCAAAAAAGGACAATTCAGACACTTGAAGACATGTTTCGAACTTGTGTGATAGAGTTCAAAGGAGCATGGGATGGATATATTGCCTTGATTGAATTTACTTATAATAATCATTATCACAGCGGTATACGAATGGCACCATATGAAACATTATATGGAAGAAAATGTCAAAGCCCTATCTACTGGGATGAAAAAGGGATGCCTATTTTAGAAAGGCTAGAACTAGTGCAAGACATAATGGATAAGGTGAAGGTAATCAAGAGCAAACTTAAAGTAGCACAAGATAGGTAAAAGAGCCATGTAGATCAACATAGAAGAGAAATGGAATATGAGGTGGGAGATAAAGTGTTCCTTTGAGTTTTACCATGGAAAGGAATAATTTGATTTGGCAATAAGGGGAAACTGAGTCTTCGATACATAGGACCCTATGAGATCCTAGAAAGAATCGATCCATTGGTTTATAGACTAATAATGCCACTTGAGATGGCTCAAATTCATGATGTATTCCATATGAGTATGCTAAGAAAGTATCGCTCTGATCCTATACGTATACTTAAGGATCTAGCAATAACAATTGTAGATGATGTAAGTTACGTTGAAGAACCAATGGAAATCATTAGTTATAAGACAAAACAGTTACAAAATCAAGAAATCCCTTTAGTTAAAGTGCTATGGAGAAACCACTCACAAGAAGAGGCAACATGGGAAACTGAAGAGAATGTGAAACGACAATATCCACATTTGTTTACAGGTATTAAATTTTGAGGATGAAATTCTTTATAAGAGGGGAAGAAATGTAACAACCCCATCCATATTCATTGGCATTATCACATGAACATATTCATTGCACAAATGATTTGAAACCACACATGAATATAGGCATTGGATAAATGATAATTTAGACATGTGAATTAGATAAATACGATGATGACACATGCACTATTGCATTCGAGACACTTGAACATATATGTAATGTTTGTATAGTTCTATGGCAAATTGTCTTATATTGTGTGCATGTTATAGAATCATAAATAATGGTGTTATAGAGCTTATTTAAAAATATGAGGAGTATCTAGGAATTAGGAGATGGATGGAGGTGCTTAAAGAGTGAAGAAGAGGGACTAAAAGAGGAAAGTGAACTTCCAACTAATAGGAATGCAACACCATGATTTATCTTGTTACAATAGGTTTACAAGTGAAATTTTTGACCCTTTAGGATCAGAATACAGAGCTTAGATGCGAGTTACAATAGAAGAAATAGAGAGCTAAGGAAGAAAGAAAGGAAAGAAGAAGAAGAAGAAGAAGAAGAAGAAGAAGAAGAAGAAGAAGAAGGGAGAAGAGTGAGCTGCCTAAGGAGGAAACCTAAGGTTTTCTAGTTATGGGACAATAGGTAACTTAATTTATCTTCTTCTCAAATGAAATTAACCTTCATGACGTGTTAATCGTGCATGGTTAGTGAGAATTATGGAGTATTTGAGGTAGAACTCTTATATGGAAGTTGAAATTCAAAAGAACAATAGATGATTATGTTGATTTTGTTGTTAGAGTAGAATTTTGTGCCTACAATTTCATAACAATAGAAGAGGAATTAGAGAAAGTGGAAAATATAAAATTTGTAGCTTTATCCCTCATCTAAATTCATATGAAATAGTTTTACTTGATTTGGTATGTGTGTGAGAAGTTATGGCTCCTTCATTAGGGCTGGTTCACAACCAATAGAAATCACCTCAATCTTTTTGTTTTCTTTTATTTTGATGGTCTTATGTTCTAATTTTGACAAAGTGTAAAAAATGAAACTTGTAGGGTTATATCCCCTATAAACACCTGTAAAGCAGTTTGGATTGATTTGCTATGTGGTAAGAGATATGGCTCATTGACTATGACTGATCCTGTACCCAGATGAAACCTCACTTGTCTTTTAATTCTATTTTCCAAGAATTTGATAGCCATACATTAGGAATTTGGTGATATGTTAAACTTAAAAGTTGTATATTTATATATTATCTACATGACTATAAAATATTGTTACCAAATTTTGTATGGTTATTGAGATATTGCCCCTTCATTGTGACTGGTTATCACCATGTTGAAAATCTACTCACCCTGAGATTAGTCATTTGTTTTGGTGATTTTATACACTGAATTAGACAATGACTAAAACATGAAAAATGTTCCTTTATGTGTTTTGTAACTTTTGGTGAATTATTTTTTCAATTTCATTTGTAAAATTTGAGATATACCTAAGAAAGTAAGGCCTACTCAGATTGAGATGACATTAAAACAGAGCAAAATTCAAAAATTCACCCCTCTTTCCGTGTGTCTTATATTGGCCTAAAATTTTAATATGTTGTATCATTATGTGTTTAGTTTATTTGAAAAAAAGAATCAAGTCATTTGGATAAGTATATCTAGAGTTATTTCTGTGAGAGTGTAGCAACATTAGGCTACCATATAAGGAAAATATACATAAACATTAGGTCCACTTGCATGAATCATGCCATAGTTGCATACCAAGCATTCATAATCATTTTGACATACTTATAACCATGCATGCATCAAATGTTAGGATCTCAAAACTTTGAGGAAGCCCCAGAGAAAGAACCAAACCTACCATAAAGGTTGGTCATATCAAAAGATGAGTAAAAATCATAATTAGATTCAATGTGTGTGTGTGTGTGTGTGATAATTTTATGATATGATTATGTTCTATTACATGTATATATGACTGAATTGTTACATTTTATATGTGAATACAAGTCAAATAAATTCATATGCTTTTAATGATTACTTGGTATACCATTTGTGAATGAGCACTTGCACATGGAACTAAACGGGTGTTGTGACCAGCTTGTCAAACACTTGCAAATTATGTGGAAGATGGACCAATAGGTCCAATTGGCACATGTTATTGATCAAATGAGTCACTTGTTATATGTTGGCCAGCAAAATCAAACGTCACTTGAATCACATGAAGTCCTGAGAGCATGTTTGTCTTGCACTTGCATGGTCACGACAAAAATTAATCTATTACACTTGCATTTGCATAGTCAAATGTTATACTTATAATGTATCCTGATGTTATTTGATTGTTAGCTGTGACATAAGAATCTGATTATTATTTTTATTCATTGAATCGCGACTCACTAAATCACAATTATATTTTTCAGATATCGAAAAATAGGGATTAGACACTTTGGTGCTTAAAGTTTTGCATTGAGACACATGGACCATAGGTCGTTAGCTGAATTCCAACTCTCTCTCTCTCTCTTTGTGTCATGTACATACATTTAGATAGGAACTAGTTATGGTCACTAGTCTTGACATTAGTTAACATATATGTACATTAAATACACATTTGATTATGTATGTATGATGAATAAAACCTTTATGCATATGTATTTTGGACATGAATGCTATGAGTTTTGCAAATGAAAATGGTCGTTACACTTTAGCTTGGGAAGACCTTCCACTAGCTTTCCTTTTGATAAGCTTTGTAAGAGCTCCATGCTAGCATGTCTAAGTCTTTTATGTCAAAGCCAAGCTTCATTGCAATGGAGCCAATGCCAATTACCTTACCCTTCGCATTGTTTCCAAATGTGACATTGCCACCTTCTTTCTCTTTTAAGGCCATGAATAGCTTCTTATTGCCTGTCATGTGCTTTGAGCATCCACTTTCCATATGTTAATAATTTGCTTCATCGGTGACTACCAAACAATCCTACACAACACGAATAAATCATTTTTGTTTGGTACCTAAGCATACTTTGGTCCTGGGGGGTTAGGCCTAGAAAGATCCTCCAACTTGAGGTGTGCCTTCCTAATACAACAATAAATATTAATGTAACCAACTTCATGCAATAGTGGCAGTGGAGTTTAGATTTATGAGTCTTCCTCCTATGCATGGCTTTGGTATGAGTGGGGAATTTTCTCATGTCAAGATGATGTGAATATAACCATGAGCATGTATGATTAGGTGTATAAGTGAATTTTCTATGTGAGTTTGGGTTAGCATGCCACTTAGTGTAAATATATGCATGATTTGCCCTTTTTAGAGTAGGCTTTGAGCTTTGAAGTGCCTTCCCTTTGCCCTTGGACAATGGTGGCTTAGTGCTTTGAGCACTTTTCCTACCAACTGCCTCAATGCTAGATGTTTGAGATGTTAAGGCTCTAATAATGGTTATAGGTGATGGTGTAGATGAGGAAGCTCTATTGAAGCCTAGGTCATGTCTCACTAAAGGAGGTCTTTGAGACACAATAAGTGTATCAAAAGTTTCCTTTCCTTTGTGAAACTTAGAAATAGAATTTCTAAACTCAATGACTTCACCCTTTATGGAGTCATTTCCCTTTCTCAAGTAGTTTAGGGATGAAAATGATTTTGAAAGACTCCCAATAGATTTGTTGAGTTCATTATTTGAAGTCCTCAATTCACTTACTAGATTGTTTAAGGATTTAAATTCATCCTCTAACTTGGAACATTTTTTCTTGTAAGATTTTATTTGTGACTTGTATTTGTCACATCTCAAGGTGAGTGCTTCTAATAGCTCATCATCTACATTATCTAACTCATTTTATTCTATATAAGAATGGGGAGAAGAACGTACCTCATTAATGAATCATTTTGTGCCATGAAGCACAAGTTTGCAACTTCCTCCTTTTCATCTTCCTCACTTGAGTTGTCATCCTAAGTGGCTTTGAAGCTTTTCCTCTTCTCCTTGTCCCCTTTTTTCCTCTTCTTCAACTTGGGGCAGTCATGCTTGATGTGGCATTGTTTGCCACATTCATAGCATGTAACATCACCCAATCTTTCCTTAAGGTTTAGAACTACTTTCTTGAAGCTTCTTCTTTCTTTTCTTCTCTTTATTTGCTCTTTTATTCTTCTTTAAAACATGGTCAGCTCCTCTTCCTCTTTGTCACTTTCCTCTTCACATGAGGCCACTTTAACTTCCTTTACCTTGGATGAAGATTTGAGAGCCAAGGTTCTTCTTTCTGGTTTTTCTGATTTGTCTCCTTGACTTCTCATTTTCATCATTTCTTCATCTTTCTTCAAGGCTAGCTTATGAGTTAGAAGCTTGCCTATTAGAACATTGGTTGGCACCTTCTTAATCTTCGGATTTGACTCTTAGATACTACAAACCCTAACACCAAACTTTTTAAGAGGTAAAGATTTAAAGATTTTTGAATTTACCTCATGATTAGTGAAAATTTTGTTAAACTTCTTCATGTTTGTGACAATTACAAGGAGCCTATTCATCATATTAGTGAAGCTTTCATTCTCTTTCATCATAAATAGCTTTCATTCTGTCACATATATTTCAAGCCTGTTATACTTCACCAAAGTAGTGCCTTCATGGTAGTTTTCCAAGGCCTTCCAAATCCCATGAACTGTGAGGCAATGTTGGACCCTTCCAATTTCCTCTCTTGAGAGAGAACTCATAAGGATTGTCATAGCTCTTTTGTTTCTTCCATTCAATCTCCTATGAGCTTCATCCCACTCTTCACTTAGGATCAATTCTTCACTTCCATCCATTACCTTAGTAGGTGGCTTCCACTCTTTAGCTATTATGTCCTAAAGATCCATCACATCATTATCCAAATAAATTTTCATCCTATACTTTCAATGAGTAAAGTCGGATCCATCGAAATAAGGCTTTAGATGAGTGTGAATTCCTTCTTATGCCATGATTTTTTCTCACGCAATTAAGCTTTGAAATAAGACAAAGCTTTGATACCACTTATTGGCCGTTGTGCACAGGCGGTTGAATTGGTGGAAGATTAAAAAATTTGGAGGGAAGGTTAGGTGTTAAGAGAATTGAGAAAAAGTAGAAGCAATAAAGATAAGATATTTATAGTGGTTCAGGTGTTAACAAACCTTACATCCACTCTCTAATTCTTCACAATTGGGTATTTCACTCAACTAAAATTGGTGTTTCCAAGCTCACACCTAACTTATACAATTTGTGTTTTATGGCTCACATACAACCCTTACACTTTATGTTTCTAGGCTCACACAAACCTCACTCAAGTGTTTTGGATAGGCTCACACTTCAACCTTTACAAGAGTTTTGGAAACGTGGGCTAACTCTCAACCTAATTACAAAGGTGTTTAATGCTAACACCAAACAATCAAAAATTCATAAAGAATAACAAGTTACGAAGCAAATTTGCAAGAGTTTAGTTATAATAAATGAAATTCTCTTGCATTTACATATATTTGGTGGAGTATTTATAGGGCACATCCACTAAAGAAACATTACTAACAAACTATTCCTCAATCTCTAAGGGAAGCTAGGCAAATTTTGCATTAAATGCCTATCAGACAAAAGTCACGGTCGCGATTGGTATTTCGTAGTTATGATTTTCCAATTTGTACTGGGAAGCCTGAAATCACGATAGAGAACCTTATTTTGTGTCTAACGACTAGTCCATGTGTTAATGTGCCATTGCTGCTCCAAGTAATATAGCCGTTGTGTTCCTCTGTTCAACTAAAAATCGTAGTTGCGATTGATGTCCTTCTTAGGCACAACTGAGACCATAAATTCCTCTATTTAGTGAGGCGAAAATACTTTCTTTGGTTGCGATTGCAATAGGTGCTTCGCTCTCATGAATTTCAATATTCCAACTGTTGCTTTGGACACTTGGTGTGTTGTCGTTACAGACTTGGTTCCCTCTTTACAACAATGAAATTTGTAATCGTGATATAGGACGTGAACACCACCGTGAATTCCTCAGCATGATAGTCAAGTTCCATTTGGTTAGATCGTGGCTATGATTTTCCCCATGAATTCTTCTTGACTAACTTCATCCATCCTTGTTGCAAGTTCACGATTGTGAATTACAGGTTTCTGACTACGAATTTGGATGTCTTGCTCAAAGTTAGAGATTTAGTCCTCCATCCAACTTCTAATGACAACCTAACTTGAACAAAACATTAGTACCTATCAATCTTTATTGTCAAGATCAAAAGAGACCTTTGATTTAGGTTTGACCAACCTACTCCAACACTTACTTTTTTATTTAGCACCATTATTAAAAATAGTACAAGGTAAGTCATCTTACTCTCTATCAAAAGCCACTCTTCATAACCTTGCAAAAGAGAAATAAAAGCACTATACAAAAGATTGTAAATTTCGTTAGTGGTGTAATACATCCCTTTGTACAAAAACATGGTTGTGGTCTTGGAAGAATTGGTTTCAATCTCACCAATCTCTTTTATCACAAAGACTTTCTTTTGCACATCCTCTCCTTTTGCAGGCACCTCTCTTTTTTATGTGCATCCACTCTAAGCTCTCCTTTTTTCACTCTTTGCTCACACCTCTCATGGGTTTTTTCACAACTCTCTTTTTATAGCATAATTATTTTTTTTTTCATATGCACTCATTCTCTCTCTCTCTCTCTCTCTCTGTATTTCTTTTTCTTTTAGCTTGTTGACAAGTACATCATCATGTATAAGATTTATAATTTCAACATTGGAATAAACTACTAATGGTGATGTCTTATCATTATGTAAACTAGTACTATCACGATTCTCTAAAACAATCATAGACTATTTATTTGTACAATCATGTTCAAAACCTTGGCTTTTAATACTTGTATCATCATGTAAAGAAGAAGTTTGAATGTCCATTATACCTTTAGAAGCAATAATATCGTCATCAATGGTAGCCTTAGAAGTTGTATAGGCCTTGGAAACAATTCTTCATAGGGCATACCTTTTTCGTAATCTTCTCTTTATCAGTCACCATATCGAGATAGGATTTCAGCCATAATACTCTCTAGCATATGATAATTATTCCTCCCAATAACAAGGCATCATCTTTAATACTAACAATAATAGTCATTTTCTTATTTCCCTTATGTTGTCCCTAGGCACCAAGAAGGAGGGTTGAATTGGTGGATAAAAATTTTAAAAACAAAGATAAAGGGGAGAAGAAAGAATAATAGAGACACAAATAATCTATAGTGGTTCAGGCAAAATTGACCCTTCGTCCACTCCCCAATCACTCAATTGGGTATTTCACTATCTCAATGGTGTTTTCAAGCTCACACCCAACTTATACAACTTGTGTTTTGATGGCTAACACACAACCTTACAACAATGTATTTTTTAGGCTAACACAAAACCTCACTCAAGTGTTTCACTAGGCTCACACTTAAACCTTTCTAAAAGTGTTTTTACAGGCTAACACAAAACCTCACAACTTGGTGTTTAATGCTCACACCTAACACTTACAATTACATAAAGAAGAAGAAGAAAATGAATAGCAAAGATTGAGAGTTGTAATCACTTGTAATAAATTCCTTAGCAACCTT
>CATIWR010209436.1:0-22559 GCA_949677035.1 Omphalea diandra | reverse complement strand
TGCACTACTAATTACTAAAAGATTGGCCTTATAACTATTTATTCGTGTTAAATTCTACCATCAGTTTAATCTACTAATAATTCTTTCTCAATAAAATATCTAATAATTCATAAAAAGGTACTTTTTAGTTGTTTTACAAGTTTGATTTTTTTTTTTAAAATTTCTAACACTTTTTTGACATTTTAGCAATGAAATTATTAAAATCAATCGTTGAGTTTTTAATTTAGTTATGTCAGAGTTGTCTCGAGGATTAAGAATTGTGAATTGAAATTATAGTTAGAGTTAAATTTATTAAAAAAATAAAATCATGAAATATATAATGAATAAGTGGAAGTGTTTTTTTAATTTTTTAAAACTGTGTCGCGTGATTTGATTTCCTCCATAAGAGTCACAATACACTATTAATTATTAGTAATTAATAAAATCTTAAGGTTTCAGAACATCACTCTAGTCACTTAGCTAAGCAATCATTTGCATGCGAAAGTGTTGAGAGAATGGAAAATAGCATAAACAATTTCCACCCAACAATCCTCTTGAGTTTGTTTTTGATAGTTGTAAGTTGAAGTATGAAAGTCTAACACGTGCTAGCCAAACCCTAACGATGTAGTGTCATTTTTCTCTGTGTCCTATAGTCTTATGAGAATCTCTAACTTATGCAACCTTTACTTACGTACAGAAAAAATAGACTTTTGTGTTAGACATGGCTTCTCACCCAAAAAGCCATTAGTGGACAATAAGGTCATGTTCCCTAGTCCAGTTGTGTTTTCTGGGAGTTACCAATCTTATCGGCTATTATCAATTAATAAATGTTGATAATGACAATTGCCAAAGTAGTAATTGCTTTGTTGAGTATAAGTAGATTTTCTTTTCCCACTTGTTGATTCTCCTACAGTCTAAAAAACTCTTATTTAACCTTTTTAATTAGTAATATTTTGAGATTTTCTAAAAAACTTAGAGAAGTTGCAAGTAATCTTATTCACATGTGTACGCAAATTTTTCAAAATTATGTTGGCATTCTTCTGCAGGAAAAAAAAAGTTATGAAAAAATTAATTAGAGCAAATAATTTCTTTTTTTTATTTTCCTTTCGAGATTTAGAGAATATATATATATGATAATCGATATTTTAATTTAGTGATAAGATGAAAAAATTTAAAATGAACAGTAAAATTTAAATATACTGAGTATAATCTGTCTTTTCAAATACTAAAAAAACATATATGAAAACATATACTGTGAATGGCAATAGTGGTATGAAATGAAATTAATGCATTCCATTTTGTTTCCTTCTTGGATTTTATGTAGATGTCACTTATTGAATAATAAGAAGTAATTAATAAGGGTTTTGTATTTTAAGATTAAGTTTAATTAAATAATAATTTGGTAAGATTTGTTAGCAATTAACAAAAGAAAGCATTTTCTTTGGTAAGTGGTGGAGTAAGTAGTGGAATATGATATGTGTTATTTTCAGTGAAGTCTAAAGATAAAAGGATCAAGAAATTGACTTATCCATGCATGATGGTGTAGACAATTTCTCAAATAATATCAAAGGCTTGGAGCCAAATTCATTATTGAACCATTTAAATGACATGAAGACACATAGTCCTCTGTGATACTAATGACATGTTACCATCATCATCAGCCCACACCTTCACATATCACTGTACATGTTAGCCGTGACTTTACCCATATTGCCCATGGCTGGCTTCTCCTTTGTAATAATAAGGTTCACAGCTAGCCAAAGGTTTTTTTTTTTTTCATTTTTTGTTGAATAATTTCCTCGAAGAGGTTGGATAATTTATATAGAAATGTGTACAACTTGTAGAGAGGTCTTTTTCTTTTTTTTTTTTTTTTTAAAAAAAGGAAATCCTTTAGATGAAAACCTAAAATTGTCCTTCATTAAAAATTTTAGGGAATATTTGGTGTCAATTTTATATTGATTTTTATTTTTCTAAATTAAAAAGTTTTTTTTAAAAATAAGATACAAAAATAAATAAAAATAACATTTTTTTTATTTTTCACATATTTTACCAATATATTTTATATTTTAAAATAAAATTTTAAAAATATATATTGAATAATATTTTAAGTTTTAATAATAAAAAATCAAATCAATAGCACCAAAAAAAATTTGGTAAACTTTTTTTGTAACACCTTTGAACATCAAAACATAATTATATATCCATGACGTAGAAAGTACAACTTTTGAAAATTGCAACAACAAAAAAAAAAAAAAAGATGATTTATATATATAGTGAATAAAACAATTAGTATGAGTTGATATTAAAAATTGAAAAGAATTGTAATCATAGAGATTGTTGCACATCTTTTAAATTTTTATGTACAATTCTCAATCTAATTTACTATATATATAGAAAAAATTCATTCTTTTTGTTTGCTGTGTCATATATTTATAAGAATCATTATTATATTTTTCTAATTTTTTAGAATTTTTTACTTTTTATTATATACTAATGACAATTAAAATTTAAATAATCATGAAACATGTAATATTGTATATTCATTATTAAATCGATTAGGATAATTTAATTAACTTTTAAAATTAAATATACTATATATTAGAAGTTGAATAGTTAGTTTTAATTCATATAAAATAAATAATATAGAAAAAGTATTTAGATAACTTTTTTACATTACTTATTTTGAAAATTAAATATTACTTTAATTTTTGAAATAATTTTTATTTATATAAAATTACTATTCATAATTTCATAAAAATAATAGAATAAGATAACATTATAAAAATAAATATTTTAATTTTAATTATATATATATATATATATATATATATATATATATATATATAAATAAAAAATATAAAAATATGTTCCACTCGAATTATTTGTTTAAAGCTGAAGTTGATGACTTTGATTTGGTCATTGAGATACATATAGCAGACCATTAGGTGTTTGATTGAAGTAGCTAGGAAGAGTTGTTCTGATAAATTTCTGAACTCAACTAATGGGACAGAACTTCCCTTTAGATTGATTGAGCATGGACACGACTATATCATATTCATATTAAAAACCCTAATTACTTATTTTATATATATATATATATATATATATATATATATATATATATATATATATATATATATATATATATATATGAGCAGGGAATGAGTGCAAATAGACCATGCACATCCGCACGTAACCCATTAATACTAGGAAAAATTATAAGCTATGACAAAAATGTCAACAGGCGGATCCACAGTTAAAGAAATCAATACCAACCAATTCATTAGTTCTGCAATCATACAGAAAATTTTCCTCACCAAAAACTTATGTGATGTGAACAACTCATTTCTTTTTTAGAAAATAATAAATTATTTATCATTCATTATAGGTAGAACAATCGATTAAATTATGTGAAATTAAAATAATATGCATGTGGATTTATGTGTAAGTAATAATATTTTCTGATAAATTTATATCTAAGTGGACCCAAATAGCAGAAAATCATCTACTTTAGTGGCTAAATTACGTCGTAAAGGAATTATTGAATTTTATCAGATAAAATCCCTGATTAAGCAATAGCAATGATAATGGTGATAAAATATCATGATGCAGAAAACAACCTGCAAAAATTAAAACTATTATTAAACTTGATGCATGGCACGCCTAAAACACTGTTTTTAAAGATAACTTCCACCATTTCTTTTGGATTATTTTTCGTTTGGTACACATGTTCCTTTAAATTTGGTGTCTTTAAGAATAATTAATTTTATGAAGGATAAATTTTAGCTATTCTCATACCTAGTATCAAAATATTAGAATACCATGCATCAATTATATAAAAATGTTATTTTAAACTATTAAAACGTCATAAAATTTAAATCTTAAAAAATGGACCCTAATTAACTTGAAATAATTGAACTTATAATTTCTCACTTTATTGATTAATATTCAATTTTTGGGACCAACTACAAAGGAGATATCTCCCATTGTAAATTCCTTAACTTAAAAAGACTATTAGAATTATTGGGTTTAGAGGTTCAAGATAGATAAACTCAAATCCAATTAATTTAATTTTAAAAAATAAATTTAATATGTTAAAGGTTTAGAAGAAAGGGAAGGTTGATGAAAAAACTGCCATTTGACAATTACATGAATGTGATATATTCTGAAAAGAGCATAACTATTCTTGATAGTTAATTTGCATCAACTTACGTTAGATAAGGCACGTATATGCTGGTTAGTGGCAAACAAAAATAATTGCCAACTTTTGCGGACGATAGAAAGATAGATTTCCCTCCTTTTCTCAGTCTAATTCTCTGAAACAGAAGAGCGTTTAGATTGTGAACATCTGAGTGATTTTCTAGTAATCTCATTTGCAAATAAAGTTTTGTTCAAGATTATACTGTAACATGGCCTTATAACTGTTGTAGTTTGTAACGTTTGAGAAAGTTCATATCCCACATTGTTTGTAAAGAAGAGTTTTAAAGGATCTATAAGTGCAAAAGTACAAAGTTTAAGTGACTTGAAGTAAGAGTCATATTATATGATATATTGTAAATACATCAAAGTCTTAGCACTTTGCCTAGTTATAATTTTTATTTTTAATTATTATTACTATTATTTTTTTTAAGAGTTGTATTTCCTGTATTTTTTTTTTAAGATTTGTGACTCTTGGGTTTAGAGGTTCAAGACAGATAAACTCGAATCCAATTAATTTGATTTTTAAAAATATGTTAAAGGCTTAGAAGAAAGGGAAGGTTGATGAAAAAACTGCCTTTTGACAATTACATGAATGTGATATATTCTGAAAAGAGCATAACTATTCTTGATAGTTAATATGCATCAACTTACGTTAGATAATGCACATATATGCTGGTTAGTGGCAAACAAAAATAATTGCCAACTTGTGTGGATGATAGAAAGATAGATTTTCCTCATTTTCTCAGTCTAATTCTTTGAAACAGAATGACATTTAGATTGTGGACATTTTAGTGATTGTCTAGTAATCTCATTTGCAAATAAAGTTTTGTTCAAGATTATACTGTAACATGGCCTTTTAACTGTTGTAGTTTTTAATGTTTGAGAAAGTTCATATCCCATGTTGTTTGTAAAGAAGAGTGTTAAAAGATCTATAAGTGCAAAAGGACAAAATTTAAGTGACTTGAAGTAAGTCATATTATATGATAGATTGTATATACATCAAAGTCTTAGCACTTTGCCTAGTTATAATTTTTATTTTTAATTATTATTACTATTATTTTTTTTTAAGAGTTGTATTTTCTGTATTATTATTTTTTTTTTTTTGAAGATTGTGACTCTTGTACAAAGTTGTGTTTTCTGTAGATTTGTGACTCTACTCAAGAGTTGTAATTTTTTGCATAAGAGTTGTGTGACTCTTATAGATATTCTTTAATATTTATTTATGAATTTGTGGTTTGTTGTGTCCTGAAAGTATAATTGTCTTAAAGACAGTAATTTAATCACATCTCAAACTCTAAAATCTTATTATTATTTTATTATTTTCGTTAACAATAACTCTTGCTTGACTACCAATCGTGTCATGAACCCACATGCCATGCAACCCAAACAATCCACCACTGGCGTATTCTCGATGAGGGTGTCTATAAGCTGAATGTTGATGCCTCTTTGAAAGGGTCAGGTTATAGGATCAGTATGTACTAATTTTTTGGCGGCTACACATTTGGGGCTCTCTCCCCAATTCAGGTAGAATCAAACTGTCAATCTGTGATTTCAGCTACAAGATCACAGGTGTTGCTTTCCTCCTACTTAGGCAATTTGATCAAAGACATCAGAACTTTGTTATCTTATGTTATTTTGGCTAGAGTTTCTTGGGTTACTCGTTAATGTAATCAGGTTGCTTGCTTCCTTGTTTATATTTTTATGACATATTTAGTTATATTAAAAAATAAAAATAGAATCATATTCTTCAAATGGTATTTTAAGATTTCAATACACAAGAAAATAGAATTTAAATACTAACAAAATTTTCATAATTATCCATAGATATGATAAATAATCTTACACTTTACAAGAAAATAAATCAATTAAATAATGAAATTCTGATAATAATGAAACATTTTAGTTCATTTGAAATTCTATTCTTGAGTTTTTGAAATAAATTAAGATAACAAATATGAAAATCCTATTTTTATTTTATTTCTTAATGTATCAAACATATTCTCTTGATATTTCTTATCTCATATTTCTAGTAGAGGAGCTTTCTCCTTCTGTAGAGACTATTGCGCTTTGTATGTAATTTCTTCTTAGTTGAATGAAATTTTATATCTTATTCTGAAAAAAGAAAAAAAAAGTAACCAACTCAAATTTTATTTAATTTCCGTTGGACCTTGGAAAGACTACAAAAATAAAGTTAATGGTGTAATATTTAATATAGTATTTAAAAAGTTGATGAATGATACAAACTTAAATAATAATAATAATAATAATAATAATAATAATAATAATAATAATAAGTTTATCATTTAAATATTATTATAATTAATGATGTGTTGGGTAATTCATATTGATTATTATTAAAATATGATCAAAGTTTTATTAAAATCATATAATTATGATTCTATTCATTTTCATTAACATTTCCATAAAGTATCAAAATATAAATTAAAGATTGAAATATTAATGCGTAACAAGTTAATGGTATAATATTTAATATAGTATTTAAAAAGTTGATGAATGATACAAACTTAAATAATAATAATAATAATAATAAGTTTATCATCTCAATATTATTATAATTAATGATGTGTGGGGTAATTCACATTGATTATTATTAAAATATGACCAACATTTTATTAAAATCATATAATTATGATTCTATTCATTGTCATTAACATTTCCATAAAGTATCAAAATATAAATTAACGCTTGAATTATTAATGCGTAACAAATTTTGATACTTATATATGCTCCTTAAATTTTTAATTTTGAAGAATTTATGACTACAAATGAAGTGTTTTAGTTGTTAAATCTTACTATGTGATATTGAACATTATGAATCCCACTTGAATAATTCGTTAAAAAAAAAAAAGAAGTTATACTGATTGTATAAACATGTAAAGATCAAACATTATGTAATATTAATCCTTTGGTTATTTAAAATTAGAATTTAAACTCTTAAAATCTAACTAAAAATTAATAATCACAATAAAATTTAAATTATAAGTTAATGACCATCGAAACAAATTTATCTAAATCTTGTGTCAATGGAATAATAATTTAATGGTTCAATATTTGCTTATAATTATGAAAGTGTTGAAATCATAAAGTCTCCTTCCCTTCAAAAAAAAAGAAAAAAGATAGTAATAATAATAAAAATAAGGCGTGTGGAGCCAGCTGGAAGCTGTAGAGAAGAGTCACTAAAAAGGAATGAAGCTAGAAATACCGTTGGAAAGATTAGATTCATTATTCAACTGCTTTTAAAGTTAGTTGGATGCTATATATCTTTCACATTTTTCCACTCAAACAATATCCAACAGTCAACTCCTACCAGCCCCTTTCTCCATAATAACTTGTTTACAAGTTCCATTTTTGTTTTTATATCCTTAAATCAAAACCCATTATACCCCACACTTCCATTCCGCTCTTCTTCTTGGCGTTGCTTTCCTCCTTCCTTAAGACAACCATTATATTTCATCCCGCCCCCCCAAGTAGGAACTTCTCCTCTCTGCCATGGGCGTCGACATGTCTAACCCTCCCTCTTCCCGTACCAAAGACTTCTTCGCTTCTCCTGCTCTTTCTCTTAGTCTTGTAATATTATTTTTCTTTTTTCCTGCTGTATCTTCTTTATTTTCTCGCCCATATGCTCATTTCTCTCTCTTTTTTCTTTATAGCTTGGCTATCATCATCAAAACCCACCAATATTAGTTTATTATAATCAATGTGTATGCATTTGTTTGCACATATATGATATATGTATGTACATATGATATATTTCCTATTTTGGTTAATTAGACGTCGACTAATTTCTGATTCACAATCCTCGCAATCTCGAAAATAATTTCAATATTATTGAGCGAAAACTTGATAAAGTATTTCTTTTGTGTTGATGTTGGTATTTCAGGCCGGAATATTCCGAGGCGCAAATGCACCAGCCGCGGCAGAAGCTCGAGGAATGGAGGTGGAGGAAGGGGATGAAGGGAGTGGAGGAGGAGGAGGAGAAAGATCGTCAGGTAGAAGAGAAGAAACTGTTGAGATTAGTAGTGAGAACTCAGGGCATATGAGATCAAGATCAGATGATGAGTTCGAAGGAGAAGGAGAGCAAGATGACGATGATGCTGGTGCTGCTGGTGATGATAAAAACAAGAGGAAGAAAAGGAAGAAATATCACAGACACACCGCCGAGCAAATCAGAGAAATGGAAGCGTTAGTAATTTTGTTTAATATATGCTTTTACACATATAAATGAATAAGAATAAAATAATAGGAATAAAGAACGATGACATAAAGAAGTAATTAAGTATTTGAAATTTGAAGTGTAATGGTTATATCTATAAAACAAAACAGACACTCCATAATATATATTTCTTTTTTATATTATTCGACATATATGTTTTAATTTACTACGAAAATGAACTCATAAATAAAACTTTTAATAAGGTTAATTATAAGAACTACTTTAGCAAGTATCTGAATATAAGTATTATTTTATACATGCTGGTAAAGATTGTTTAAAAGTTATATATAAATATAAAAAATATGACTCAGAATTACGTGGTAAAGTTTCTTTTTCGCTTTTGTTTTTGCATGCCAATTAACCCAGAAAGAACACGTACCATAATTAAAGAAAAGCTTTAATTCTTTTTGATGTCTCTCTAAAGTTGATTAATATTTATTTGACATATTAGTATTCGGCATCATATGTAATTAATAAACTCTAATGCATTACTTTGCAGTCTATTTAAAGAATCCCCACATCCAGATGAGAAGCAAAGACAGCAGCTAAGCAAGCAACTAGGACTTGCCCCTAGACAAGTCAAGTTCTGGTTCCAAAATCGCAGAACACAGATTAAGGCAAATCATATTTAATTAATAATCTTAATAACTATATAATCCTTAAAAGAAAATAACAATGACATCACATGGTGCAGGCTATACAAGAGAGACATGAGAACTCCTTATTGAAGACAGAAATGGAAAAACTTCGAGAGGAAAATAAGGCCATGAGAGATACCATAAACAAAGCATGCTGCCCAAATTGTGGCGTTGCTACCACTAGCAGAGATGCTGCCTTAACAACTGAAGAACAACAATTACGTATAGAAAATGCCAAGCTCAGAGCTGAGGTTAGCATAGTTGATTATAATTGATCTGTCACATATGTGCTTATTAGGTAGAATAATATAATTTTGTGTTAATTAATTAGGTAGAAAAACTAAGAGCATCTCTAGGGAAGTACTCTGCGGGGGCAGCACCTACCTGTTCAGCCGGAAATGAGCAAGAGAACAGGAGTTCATTAGATTTTTATACTGGGATTTTCGGGCTGGAGAAATCAAGAATTATGGAGATTGTTAATCAAGCAACGGAGGAGCTAAAGAAAATGGCTACTGCTGGGGAACCACTGTGGATTAGGAGCCTTGAGACCGGCCGGGAAATCCTTAATTATGATGAGTACATGAAAGAATTTGAAGTTGAAAGCAGTGGAAGAGCAGCAAAGAGATCTATTGAGGCATCTAGGGAGACAGGAGTTGTTTTTGTTGATCTTCCAAGACTAGTGCAAAGCTTCATTGATGTGGTAATTAATTAAGAGGCTCGGCTAGGCATCAAATTAATGATTACCATGTAATGATAATAATAACAACTTAATCAATTGTATATATATTTCTTGTAGAATCAGTGGAAGGAAATGTTTCCGTGCTTGATCTCAAAGGCAGCCACTGTTGATGTTATTTCCAGTGGAGGAGGTCCTAATAGAAATGGAGCAGTACAGTTGGTGAGTTATCATGCACAACTTGTTCAACAGATTAGGCTTGCTTTCTGGGAATATTATGTACTATTTGTTTTTTTTTTTTCTATATAAAAAAAAATCACCTTGTGGATTGACCCAGCAGTCAAATAAGGTTATTGAATCATGGGAAAACAACATCAATTTTCAGTGAAGACAAAATCTAGAGTAGTTGATTGAAGTGGATTTTTTTCACACAAAAGAGCTAACTACCACAAAATCTTGCTCTACTATTAATGATTATCATGACCCATTTCTCCTAACTTTAGGGTAAATACAAAATCTTTTCACCATCTAGGCCAGCTATGGTAATGGGAAAGGGACCTTTCTTGGACCAGTTGCTCTACCTGTCTCATCTAAGCTAAAGGTTAAAAAAGAAAAAAAAATCTTAGATTTCTTGTTTCTTTTTTTTTACCATCCTGTTATCTAATATTGGCCTTAGACAGATATTTAGAGTAGTGATTATAGTGAGAAGGATAAAATATAGTAAAAAATATTACTGGGTTGCAGATGTTTGCAGAGGTACAGATGCTAACACCAATGGTGGCCACAAGAGAAATATATTTTGTCCGATATACCAAACAACTTAGTACAGAGAAATGGGCAATTGTTGATGTTTCCATTGATAAAGTAGAAGAAAATATTGATGCCTCACTTGTAAAGTGCCGAAAACGCCCATCTGGATGCATAATTGAGGACAAATCAAATGGTCACTGCAAGGTACTCTGTTATTAATGGTTTCCATCTTCTTCTGCTTTATCTGTCCATCTACTTTTTTTTAAAAAAAATTTAATTTGTTGTTAATGCCATGTTACAACTCATTTATATTGCTTTTCTTTTATTCATGTTATTTAAACAAATCATTATTATTGCACTAATAGTTTTATAATTGTAATACAAAAAATCACGATTTTAAATTCTATTCTATTAAAATATTTTTATGTATAAAAGAAAATATTATTCAAGTTGTTGAAGTTACATTTTTTTGAAAGTAATTTTTTTAATTCAGATAAATTCTATAATGACATTTATACTATCACATTATATAAAATTTTAAATAACATATATAATTTGTTAATTTTATAATAATTTTATTGAAATAAAAATTATATAAAATAACGAATAATTATATATATTTATAAAATTGTTATTTAAATATTTTAAAATTATATTAATTATGATATTAGAATCTAGTAAGCCCACTGTAGTGTGCCTTTCCCTCCAAAGAAATTGAAGAAAACAGCTTCTTGTCTTACACTAATAAAGTTATTTGGCTGCTTCTCTCTCTTTTCTTTCTTATTCCGTCGAAGTCATTGAATTTTTGTTACATTTGGGTCCATGTTATTAATTATTATTGCCTCTGGCGAATTCAAAACGCATAATATCCCTATCCAGAAAGAATGGATGGAAAATGTCCATAATCCTATGAACGTTAGAGGTTTCAGCTTTATTTTGAGATTTTGGATTTGACTTTTGCTAAGAGAGTGGAATTTATAAGAAATGAAACAATTGTTGTGTAATTCATCCAGTAAAGAAAAAGGATAAATTTTATAATAACGTAATTAATCAAAAGTGACAAGTAAAACAATTTTTTTAAAAAAAGATTAGATTTTTATAATTTATGAATTCTTCTATGTAATTTATATATTTTTTAGATAATTACACGCTCAAATGAAATTATTGTTCAGAAATTTTTGAAGTTAAAAAAATTTATGTGAAAATTTGACCTATGTGTAATTTATCAATTATCTTGTTATTAATTCTACTATTGTCATGAATAATTTTTAAAGTGATAAATAAATTACATACTCGAATAAAGTTATTACTCGTATACTTTTAAAGTTACATAAAATTTTCAACCATAAAACTATTAATTATTCTTATTATTTATTGCTATTTATGTAAAATTTTTAAAGTATGTGTAATTTATTACATAAAACTTTTTATTGCTGTAGACAATTATTCAAAGTGACAGATAAATTATATAATATAACAAGATTTTTATATGTATTTTGGAAAAAATCAGATAAAGTTGATGACTGTTTCAGGTGACTTGGGTGGAGCACTTGGAATGCCAGAAAAGCCCAGTTCATAGCATGTACCGAGCCATTGTCAATAGTGGTCTAGCCTTCGGTGCAAGGCATTGGATGGCAACATTGCAGCTCCAGTGTGAACGGATTGTTTTCTTCATGGCAACAAATGTTCCAACCAAGGATTCAACTGGTAAAGCCCTAATTAGGCTCTGATTAGAGTTGAGACTGACACTTCATGTATTTGGAGATAATTTTAGTATCAGTGAGCGAATGTGTCAAATTCTTCTTCCTTTTTGCTTAGATATCCATAACTAATGTTTTGTTACTATAACCAATGTTGAAAAATAGGTGTTGCTACTCTTGCTGGGAGGAAAAGCATTCTGAAATTGGCACAGAGAATGACTTGGAGTTTTTGCCGGGCAATCGGAGCATCCAGTTACCATACATGGAACAAGGTCACAAGCAAAACAGGAGACGACATAAGGGTTTCCTCTAGGAAGAATTTAAATGATCCTGGTGAGCCACTTGGGGTAATCTTGTGTGCAGTTTCTTCTATATGGTTGCCAGTCTCTCCTCGTGTCCTGTTCGATTTCCTGCGAGATGATGCACGTAGAAATGAGGTATATATGATTAATTCCTTCAGCTTAACTATTGAAATGCAGAATTTCCTGATCCTAATGGTGTTTTTCTGGTTGAAATTTTAGTGGGATATCATGTCAAATGGAGGTATAGTACAAACTATTGCAAACTTAGCCAAAGGACAGGATCGAGGCAATGCAGTAACTATACAAGTGAGTTGATTCTTCCATGTCTTACAGTCACAGAACTAAAATTCTGGGTCTTTCCTTACTCAGGATTCTGAAATGCAATGCAAATTTTTACATTGCAGACAATGAAATCAAATGAGAATACTATGTGGGTACTCCAAGATTGCTGCACGAATGCTTATGAATCCATGGTAGTGTATGCTCCTGTGGATATAAATGGAATGCAATCTGTGATTACTGGATGCGATTCAAGCAACATAGCTGCGTTACCTTCAGGATTTTCAATTCTTCCGGATGGACTCGAATCAAGACCCCTTGTCATCACTTCCAGGCAGGAGGAGAAGGGCACAGAAGGGGGTTCTTTGTTGACAGTGGCATTCCAAATCCTAACTAATACCTCTCCCACAGCCAAACTAACCATGGAATCTGTGGAGTCCGTTAACACACTTATATCATGCACGTTGAGAAGTATTAAGACAAGCTTGCAGTGTGAAGATAGTTGATCACCCACGCTTAGTTTTGTTAGTTAGGCAGACACCAATGAATTGTAAAACTTACAGGTTTCCTAGGTTGTTTTCCTCATCTTTTTTTCCCCCTTCTGTTTTCTGGTTGTTTTTTTCGCCCTCAAAATTTTAGATTTCCACAGAGGGATGTTTTTATATGGATTGCTTTATTGTTTGTTTGTGGTTGTAATGGGGGGGATTGGGTCCAGGTGCATCTGCATCTGATATGGCATTCTGGAGTAGAGGGAGATGTGGTTTGCAAATTTTAAAAGTCTAGGAGTGTGAAATATCCTCATGTATAGAACTAATATTTATCAATGCAATTTAGTGGTTGTTTCAATTGCTACTTATCAAATTTCACCATCTGAACTGATTGTCAAAACAGAACAGTTATGAATACTGATTCCTTAAATGTTTGAAATTTTGCATCTAATTCTCTTACAGCCATAGCTAGATTGACTCACCGCGAGAAAGGCTGGAAAAAGCAAGATCATATCACAGCTAAATCCGAAAAGTCAACATATATATCCACTCTAATGAGTATGCACCTTGTCGAAAAAAACAAAAAAGCATGTCACTATTGTGAAATGCTAGAATATATATGTGGGTGTGTGTGTGTGTGATTGGGAAACTACAACTATTGACTACTACTTACTGCTGTTCTCACTTCAAATTCTACTATAATAAAAAAAAAAAGGTTTAGATGAGGGCAAAAACTGTTACTAAAAAGTGATCTTTCAGAAGTCACTCTCAATTTTAATTTTCTTTATTTTGACCTAAATATTTTCAGTATTTTCTCATCCAATTCCCAGATGCTTACTCTTTTATCACCTAGAAACTTAGCAATCAACAAATGCTCTATGTAAAGAAATACCTATTTACCTATGCAAAGAAAATGTATACCTATTAAGTTACATTCACACTCATGAGCAAAACCTATTGAGGCAGTATCATCAAAGCATTACAGTAAAGTAAAGAACGTTAGCAATCAACATATATCGTATGTAAAGAAAATACCTATTCAATATAAGCAAATGAATACCTATTAAATTATATCCATGGTCAAGAGCAAAACCAGTTGAAGCAGTATCATCAAACCATCCCAGTACAGTAAAGAACCAACCAAGTCCATATATGGCCATTAATAAAGCATTCATTTCCATCTTGCGCATACAAAAATTACCAGAGACTTATCATTACATGTATAAATTTTGCTGCTTCCTGAGATCTATAAGAATAAATCACAGTTCGCTGCTTCCTGAGATCAATAAGAATCAATCACAGTCATCAAAATCTTTGAAATCAAAATAGTCAAAAACTCATAACCATCACCAAAACACTGAAATACTGTGACCTTTAGCAAATCTTATAGAAGAACTGACTAGATTCAGTTCTCCAGTTCATTGCAATCCCATATCATAACAGTTGTCAAGCACATCAGTTATTCACCTCATAGTTTATATCAGTGTTTACAGAACCAGACCAGACTGGTAAAACCGGGAGCTAGCTGGTGGTCCGGTTCAGTTAAGGTTCAAAATTAATCAACTAGAAAACCAGCTACAACTAGAAAAAATTAATCAACACTGGTGAATCAAACCAAATTGATGCAACCTAAAACTATGTTATTTTGTGAAAAATTTAAAAATTACTCTTTTACTCAAAGTTTAAATGTTAAAAATATTTTTTTATTTTATCATATTATACTATTTATATTTTTTATTTTTTTAAAATAATACTCTATTGAACCAAACCAATTGAATCAAGAACTAGCCAGCTGACCGGTTTAATAAATATTCGGTTTTAAAATATTAGTTTATATCCATCATCAAACCTATTCAGTCATTCACATCAATTGCACCTAACATTCTCCACCAAAATTCATCAAAATGTGACTGAATTTAAACACAACAACACTCTGCAGAGTGCTAAAACTGATGCATATGAAACCCATTGCATACAAATTCAATAAAGAATTGCAACAAATCAAATTGCCAAAATCACAAAAAAGCAACAAGAGAATCCAGCACACTCTATGAATGTTGTTTCTTGCAGCAAGATAATCACAAAATTGACAAATAACTTGAAAAGCATCAATATGAATCTCTGAATCACAAATGAACAACAATGTGCTAATATTGATCCGACCCAATTCAAACCAAATGAGCCAATTCCATCTGAACTTCTTTTCGAATTGGTTGGACCCCATTTTTACCCAATTGACATGCATCAAATGGGAGATCTCAACTTTACAGTCAAGACCAATTACAAAGCGGAATGATAAGACTACCAAGAATGCATTTCACATCCATAACGCAACTCTCAAACAGAAATATCACCAAAAAATCTTAAACAGCTAACTAAATTTCCAATCCATTGAAAAGGAGCAACCAATATAAATTCACCTCTTTTAATTTGGATACTGATCGATCATCAAAATCTATCAACAAATGACTAAATATTGAAAACTTCGATTTGAAGTCCAAGACTCTCCTATTCAAACATAACACCAAATCCAGAACACATCTCAAGTTAGCAAATTAAGTACAACCTTCTTTTCCAGTTGAGACCCTAAACGCCAAAGAAATCCTAGGCTAGTGAATGCACCTCCTAACCCAACACAAACAAACAGATACACATTAAGCGCAAATACAGTTATGCTAATTTCCTCCGCAAAATAATGAAAAAAAAAGGACCATAATTTAATACTAAAATTGAAACAAAACAATAATACTAAGCAAATGCAATTTCATGGACATTAAAATTACATTAAAATCTAAACATCATGACAGAATCAAACATCAAAATATATTCCAAAAATTCACAGAAGAAAGCACAATTACATCACCACATGCCTAACAATTAAGCCTGCTGCTCCTGTTGAGACTCCAATGGAATCCCAAGCTCCTGAGGCACCTTTTCCTGCTCCACGTCTTGCTTTTCCTTTTTAACCCTTGGTGGCATAGGCACAGCAAGAAAAGTCTTGTTCTTGCTGAAGGGTCTACTCTTTTCAAGCTGGACAATGTCTCCAACTTTGAACTTGTTATCAGGGTCATGAGCCTGGAACTTCTTCTTCTTCCTAACGCTTCTCTTGTACTTAGGATGAGGGGCCAAACGCGTAACCTCAACAGAAACCGTCTTGTCGCTTGTTGCACATACGACTTTGCCTTGCATTGATCTCATGGCCCTGATTGGCGGGAGAGAAGAGAAGGGTTTTGTAGGTTGCAGGCGAAGAGAAGTAGTAGGTTTTGATAAGTGAGAAAGTGGGGTTGTGCCATTAAGGAAAGGGGTGGAGATGGAGAGGGCTTTGAGTGTGGATGCGAGGGACGTTGCTAGCAACATTTTTGTGAGTTTGGGATAAGAAGGGGAAAGAGGGACAGAAGGGGAACGGGAAGGTTTTGTTATCTCTGTGGATTGGGTATGTTTTGTCAGGGGATGAATTTCGTTTCCTTTTTTTTTTTTTTTTAACTAGAATTTATTTTCTCTTTATTTTAAATTTACAATAATTACTCCATTTTTTTTCATGTTTTTATCACTTTATTCAAAATTTTCAGAATAATTTACTTTATTCAAATTATTTTTAATTTATTTTACTTTTATTTCTTAAAAAAATTAAAAATAAAATATATGTTTCACTTGCTAATATCACAATCAAAAGTGTATTTAAAAGATTTTTCTTGAATTACAAAATTTATAAAATATTTGATATTTTTAAAAAATTATATATTATTAATTTTAATTTTTAAATAATTTTAAATTTGATCCCTAATTTAATAATTAATATAATATAAATTTTTTTAATAAAATTCATTTAATTGTAGATAATAAAATTTAAAAAATAATATTTTTTAATATATACCATGGTCAAGTTATCAAATCATACATTTCTGTCATTTATAAACTTAATTGTGAGTAATAATTAATATAAATATATAAATATTTGGACAAAATTTTTATATTAAAAATTTAAATGCAACAATAAAATATATGAAAAGATTTGTATGCTAAGTGTCATTAAATTTTTATGTTATATATTTGTTAAACAACAAAAATTATGTTATATTCAATTAATTAATCTTAAATATAATAATTTATATACTAGTGAATTAATAATTTGATAACTAAATGTTTATTTTATAAGAAGAAGATAAAAATAATTTTAAAAAAATTAAAGAATTATAGCCTTTTGATTTGATTTTTTTATCTAAGCAACTTAAGCACCTCAATTTTTGTTTTATTTTGATATGTTTAAAATTCTTTTTTTTTAATACTATTTAAGTTCAATTATCTATAGTCCTTGCATCAAGAAAAATAGGATATATATATATATAGAGGTATGTAAAAGAAAAGAAAAATTTTCCTTTTTATTTAAAGATAGGAAACATATATCTCAAAATATGCATTACGTAAATAACTCAAAATGTCAATATTGAAATTTTTTTAAAAAAATAATATAAACCTTTTTCAAGCATTAATAAGATGGCAACCAAAATTTGTAGAAGAACTGAATTTGAGAATTTTTAGAATGTCTTTTTATTTAACGGAAAATTGAAAAAGTAGTTTCCTATCTTTTGTTCATTTGTTGTTCTCATGTTATGATTAAAATTGTATAGTACATAATATTGTCAATGAGTTAATTCGAGTCAAATATTGATGTGGTAATGTTTTGTTTATTCAAATTCAAGCTTAATTTGAATTGAAAATTTTATTAATTTGAATTGAATATTTTAAAAATACTTACTAAATGAGTTAAATTTAATTCAAACATCACCAAGATTGTATAAAAATCCATTAGTCTAAATAAATTAATTCAATTAAAATTTGTTAATAAAATTAAATTATAAATAAATTTTTAGTATTTTTAAATTAAGATTCTTTTAAAATCTTAATATATTTGTTAATATCTACATAAAACAACTAAAAAACTAAATGTTACATTATTTGTAGAAAGTAATTCTATATATATTATAAATAAAAATATACAGTTAAATTTTAATTATTAATAAAGTTACATATGAGCTAACTTACAAGCTTATTAATGAGCTAATTCATGAGTTTGTAAGTTGAATATTAGTGAATTTGAGTGTAATTCATTAAATTGATAAATTGAATGCAAAATTAATTTTAAAACTCTTTTGATAAATAAGTCAAGTTTAAATGAATTTTTATTAAGTATAATTTTAAGTAATTCATGAGTAGTTTTGCTTCATTTACACCTGAAGAGTAAATTTAGTAGGACTATTCATCAGTCAACTCGGTTTGGTTTGATCTGATCTGATTTTCAATAAAATTGAATTAATAAAATTTTAAATTTATAAAAATTCGATTTACACCCGAAAAGTACCCTGAATGGCTGGAATTTGGAAATTTTCATTGTTGTAGTCTATGGTAATGTAAAACAGCAATGCAAGACATTTACTTTGGGTTGAACTGTCGTCTTAGCCCACAAAAATAGCCATGGATTATTGGACTATAGAACTTGAGCAAGGAATAAGGACCTATCTAGTCCTTTTAGGCTTAATTGACTACAACCTAAATTCCAGCCCATCTACGTTTTTTTTTTTTTTTTTTTTTTAATTACTTTGGGTGATTGCTTCAGAGGCAAGGTAAAATATGGGTCCTCTCTTCTATGGCTTCTTTTCCTTTTTTTTTCCTTTAATGGTGAAATCTATGGTTTTTGTTTTAAAATCCTTTGGTCTTCAGAAAAAATCTTTGGTATGTATGCAAATTAATATTGGAGTAATAATCTATGGCTGTGATACTTGGTTGATCAAGAACATAATATAACCAAAGTTCAGTGGGAGATTGAGTTTGTATGGGGCTTACTATAAACATAGTGAAAGATCATAAAATGGATAGGCTTATCCAGCTCCAATCCACATGGCACCACATAAATGCCTCTGAAAATCTCTCTCAAGAAAACCCATAAGCGCCACGTGTCCAGCTAAGATCCACGCAAAAACATCAAAAATGAAAAATCCCCACTGCTTTTCTAGTCTATCACAACCGAAACAGAGAAAACAGGTTAGCTGGCTAGCTAGGAACCATAACCAAGGCAATGGCATCTCTAGCAACTTTTGCTTCTGTCCAACCAGCCACCGTCAAGGGCATGGGTGGCAGCTCCCTCACCGGAACAAAGCTCCATGTCAAGCGATCTCGCCTGATCTTGAGACCCAAAAACATGAGGTAGCAAAAATGCTTATATTTTGTCCATTCTATTGAGGTTGTTGTAGATTATGGTTTGCTAGAATGTGAAATTTTTTTCATTTTTTGTTTTTTGGTTCTGGTTTTATTGGATAGGAGTGGTGCTGCGGTGGCTAAGTATGGTGATAAGAGTGTGTACTTTGATTTGGAGGATTTGGGGAACACTACTGGCCAGTGGGACTTGTATGGCTCTGATGCACCTTCTCCTTACAACCCTCTTCAGGTTTGCCACCATTTTTCTTCTAATGAAGTTGGACATAAAATGTTTAAGGAAAATGGGAAAAATCTAAATTCCTTTGTCCTTTTGCTTTCATTGAGAGTCGAACTTAAGACCTCCCGCTTATTAAAAGGGTGCTCTAACCAACTGGGGTATGAAAGCTGCATGTATTGTATACTATATGTTGATCTGAATAGTTGATGATATGGTCAAGTTGAAAGTAGTGAAGAAAATTTGTAGAGGGCATAGATAATTTGATAAATTTGAAGGTTTAGCTTTGATGTATATTGTTCAAAGAGAAATTTACAAAGTTACTTTATATTTTTTTTAAACTATAGATGGAAACCATCAAATGGTTCTTTTCACTTTAAGGTTAAGGACTTGATATTTTAGAAGAGGCCTCATTGGCAGCAGATTTTCTTGTTTCAATAGCAAGATCTTACAGGATTGATCATACTGTTGAATCACAATGGATGTGGCCTCAGATTTTATTTATTATTATTATTATTTAAATTTTTTGCCAAGACAAGGTGTTAATGCATCAATATATAAGACAATCAATAGAAGCAGAACATTGCATACTGATTTTCACTTTTTCTTTCCTCTACTCCTTTAGAATAAGATCAACTGAGACTTTGAGTTTACAATTACGGAAAAAGCTAATAATTATAGACTTATATGTAACTATTGTGTCTAGAGGTAGTAAATGAGTAAGTTACTGTAGATATGAGTAGAGTTAAAACAGATAGGATAATAAATAACTTTTTCATCTATTTATGACCTATTTAAAGTAACCCTATTTAACCCATTCTTATTTAGTCTTATTTAATTCATACTCATCCATTTACTCAATTAAAATTTAAATTACTTTAAACTGAATATTTTTAATTTAATTAAATATATTTATTTTTTATTTTTTAAATGTTTTATTTATCATTTCAAAATTTAAAATATTAATTTTTTAATTATTTCTTTATTTTTTTGAAAAATCAATAAAATAATAGAAAGACAACAATACATATTTATTATTTATATTTTTCCAACTGGATTCTTATTTATTTCTTTGTTGGGAATACTTGGCGCCAATCTGTCATGTGAGGAATAAGGTTATTGCCTGCCTAATTGTTATATTTAGTATAAGGATGAATGATGTTGTGCGTGTACATGGTCGAGATTTTAGTAATTTGCATAAAGCATATCAATCCATTCAATTAATATATATATATAATGAGTTTTAGTTTTATATATTATTTACAATGAATACTTTTTATTTACCAAGTTAATATTTAAATAAGTTATATACTATTGTTATATTATCATAAATTGAAAAATTATAGAATAACTAATTAAACAAATAACTGGTTAAAAAGAAAAAAACCAATACATGCAAGGAAAAGCTTAAAAAAATTAATAAAATACAAGGAAAAGCTTAAAAAATTAATAAAGATTTATTTTTTAAAAAATTAAATGATTAAAATGCTAAAAATAACTTAAATTATATTATTTTAAATTAAAGTATTTTATAAATTATTTATTTTGATATTCTTTAAATTTTTTAATGAAATCGTATAAAATTTTTATATTATAGTTGTGCATAATGAGTAAGCTAGTGATTAATATATATAATTAATTTTGACTTTATTTAGTATTTAATTCATTAAGAATTTATAATATTGTGTGTCATATTACTTAATTTGAAACATCATAAAATCATTTATTAAGGAGAAAAATAAGAAAATAAAAAAAATACTTGAAAAGAATTTAAAAAATTGTATCAATCTTCTTTTGCATCCTCATTTTTTAATTAATTGTATGTATTTTTTTTCTTTTAATTAATTGCATCCTTATTTACCCATTTAATTTTTAATATATATTGCATAATTTTATTCATAATTTTCATTTATTTATTTAATTTTTAATATATATTACATAATTGTATTCATAATTTTAATTTTTTATTAATTTTTAATATATATTACATCATTTTATTCATAATTTTAATTTTTTATTAATTTTTAATATATTTTATATTATTTTATTTATATACTTTATTTAACGGACATTTTAAATATATTTTTTATTTAATGGTATTCATAATTATATAATAATATATTTAATATAATTATATAATGCATAAATTGTCATAGAATATATATAATTAATTTCAATCTTAAAAATTATTTATAATTAATATTTACTATTTGTCAAATTATTATTTTTACCACTCAGTAAAAACTTGTTACTTGATAAACAATTTAATAGCTTAATATTTTAGAATTATAATGTACTGCCAAATCAAAATTTCAATTTTCAAAAGAAAAATATTAAAAGAATTAAAGCGAAAAATGTATATATATATTTTTAAATTGCCACAAGTTAAAAAAATAAATTAAATTAATTAAAGCAAAAAAAGTAGACTTAAAACTAATAAAAGAATTAAAGTGAATTTAAAGAATTAAAGTGAAAAAGTATATATATTAAAAGAATTAAAGCGAAAAAAGTAGACTTAAAACTAATAAAGACATATAAAAAAATAAATTAGAAAAAGTAAATCTATAAGATTACTTTCCTAACAAAAGAAAAAAAATAATTGATATAGAAATTTTTTTCTCTCGATTATCTGAAGTATTCTAAAATTTTAAACTTAGACATATTAAACTAAAAAGATAATCAATAAAACTTGCTTTTCTCCAAAGAAAAAAAAAACCGAGAGAAGAACATACCTCCCCTCTGTATGGGCCGTATCCAGGTTTTTATAATGTTATTAACAATAACAAATATTTTTACATTTCTCTTAGCATATATATATATATATATATATATATATATATATATATATATATATATATATATAAAAAACAAAAAAAAACAAAAAAT